>VWZF01002313.1:22251-89245 GCA_013396755.1 Sclerurus mexicanus | reverse complement strand
AGGAAAAAAAGTTTTGAAGTTTTTTTCTCGCTTCAATAATGACATTGTTACAGCTAAAGTTCTTATTCAGAAACTGCAACTTAGGCAAAAAAGTGCAGTCACATAAAGTTATCCAAGATTATCATTGGCTGGAAATTTCTGTAAAATGGATTCAAGAAGTTAATTACTGGTGAGTGGTAAACCAGCATATATTTGGCTGGTGTGTACCAGGATGTTGATTTGCAAATAGCCCTGTGAACACTGTGGACATTCCAGAGGACTGGAAGAAAGCTAACACCATGCCAGTACTTAAAAGACTAAATGAGCCGACTCACATAATTATAGGGTTGTCAGCATGACATTGATCCCAGGCAAAATAATAGAGTTACTGATATGGGAGTCTGTTACCAAAGAATGTAATGCAGAAAATGGAATGGATGCCAATCAACATAAGCATATGAAAAGTAGATCTTGTCATAATAACTTTCTTTTGTGTGAGATTACTACTTTGGTTGCAAAATGGAATTATGTTGATACAAGGTACATAGTTGTCTGTAAGACATGACTGTATATATGAGATATATATATATACATATAAACATGTATATATGACATATATAGTTATATACATCATTTTGGTTCAAAGAACAGTGATTCAAAATTAACATGGTACACAGTGAAAGAGCTAATCTTACAGGTCCTGATATGTAAATACAGATTGAGCACTGAATGTGCAAGATTTGAGCTCAGTTTTGCAGAAATTTTTTCACTGTTATAATCTATTGGGTATTTTGTATCAATGACCAGATATGAAAGTATTGAAAATTGCTGTTTCCAACATTTCTGGTGGTGGAAAAGTTTGAAGAGAGAGTCAATGAACAGATTAGGTTACTACAGCAGAATAACCTATTTACGTAAGCTATGTGGGTTCAAGCAAATTATAGGATGTACTATGGTCAGTTAAAGGGTAGAAGACCCAGGGCATGTATGTCAGGGTTACAGATTTGGTGGCTCTGATCACATCCAGACCACAAGGAGCAATGGGGTTAATTTTTATTTTCCAGACATTTACAAGGAATGAAGTGAGGAGACATGGGGGAAGCAGCAAAGCTATGCTCAGTGACTACTGAAAGCAAATCCGGGAGGTGTTTCAGTCTGCATACTTTTCTACAAACAGAACCTGCTGGCAACTTCTCCCATTCCCATCTTCCAGGACAGGGCTCTTCAACTGATATTTTATCACTCACAGCCTTCTCTTGTGGTGTCCCTGTTTTGTCTCCTAGATGTTCCAAGACTTTTGTATTCCTTCCCCGCGTAGAGTGTCCCACACCTGATGTTTTGCAGTTTCCTGCAACAACAAGGAGCAGAACTCAGTGGCTCAAGGCTTCCCTGTGTATTGCATACTCTTATTACTAAAGAATTTAACTACATTCGGAACTTTGGAGGTGAATGGGAAGAGCCTGTATGGAGGTTTGGGTTGGTTCCCTGCCAAACTCAACGGCCGGCCACATAGATTTCGCCCCCCTCCCGACAGCAAAGTCAAAAAACAAAAAAAGAATTGTAGTAAAAGTATATAAATGTATATATATATATATATTCACATATATTACAATTATATACAATCAAACACTATGAATCTACAGAATAAAGAACCCAAACAACTCCAAAAGGGAAAAGGTGGAAGGGAAAGGGAAATGGGACAAAAATGGGTAAAACCAACAACAGATACACTCACTCGTAAACTCAGGGAAAAGCTCAATAAGTAACTAATACAATAATTTCTCACCAAAACTCAAAACCTCAAAGAGGTTTTGAGAAACCTTAAGAGAAAGCAGGTCCTTTCCCTCCACGCAGCTGGGACAACAGTTTCTCAGATAGGCCTCAGTTCATATAGATAAGAGCTAAGCCAACACAGAGACCTGATGTCCTCCAAGCACACAAAAGGAAGCGAGAGAGAGAAAACCTTCCTCCCTATCTTATATACCCCTGATTACGTGAAGGAATGGTGCGGAATACTTCCTTAGTTATGACCTGGTTACCAAGGAAGGCCCAGACCAAAACCAAGAAAACAAAACTACCACAGCCTGACTTCTGTAGGGCTCTCCAGATAAAACACAATAGAATGCAAAATGTCCATTAAGTATTTGGCCTGGGTCTTGGAGTATGACAGTTAGTCAAGTAAGTTCCTCACAAAGTGTCCAGGAAGAGTTCGTTTCCTTGCCGGGGGATCTGGAAGAAACAGAATACTAAGCTATCAGCATGTGAAAGACAGAAATGTCTGAAAAGCAGTGCCGCATAAATAATTGACTGTGAGCAGCATCCTCGTGTACTTTCCTTTTTAAACTCTATTTGAACATTTTAATTTTCTGTGGCTGCAGGCAACAGAAGAATGTTTCACAGGCTGTATGCAGACACTGCATTAGAGGAAAAGCAACTTCAATTTTATTTTTTTTTAGTGTTAAGAGGTAAATTGAGCCTTGCCTCAAAACTTCTTGGCTTATTCCACAAAGCACACAGATATTTGATAAAGGAAAGAGCAAGTTAGTAGTTTTTAGAGGAAGCCAGTGCTGCTGCTGCTTTCAATTAGCAAAATAGAATATAAAATCTAGAAAATATAAAATTTAGGTTCAGATTTGCTTGAATGTTTGGGCAAGATTCTCACCTGATGTAAAGCAACATAATTTTCTGTAGTTAGAGTTGAATTTCTTTCTTTCATATCAGCTGAGAATCTGGCAGCTATTATTTATTTAAACTTTCAGTATGACATGAAACTACTCTCAGATATTTTTCTTTTTTCTCATTCAACAATAAGCCAGTATCTAGAGTACAAATGTTTGGTAATAAATTTTTCTTACCACTTGAATTTAGACTAGATACAAATGTAATTTAACTGGTACTTTATTTTACAGCTCAGGGGATTTGTTGGATACTTACTAAGGGCAAAAGCATTTAGTTTAGATATTGACACCAGCAGTGCTGTCATCTGGCAAACACTGGAGCACATATAGTACTTAGGAGAATTATATTTGGTAAATAAAAAAAATGTGTAAGTGAAAAATATGTTGATCATAATATAGGCTCATTTTAAACAGTCACAGATGGCAATGTACTAGCTGGTTATTGACAGCAATATCAGGTCTAGAAAGGGTTTTGACAGGTCTCATCGTACAATGATTAATTACTGTGAGGCACTCCAATTTCCTCCCGTGTTCAGCTCATGGCTCAGAGTAAAATCTGCTGCTCTTATTACACTCTACAACACAGGAAACATCCTCTCACTGCTGTATCCAAGGACCAATCAAAAGCACAAAAGTCAGTCAAATAAGACTCATGGTCAGTGCTGGAAAGGCCTTTCCCCAAGGGATCAAGGAAGGAAGGACGTTAATGCGGCTTTGCTCTCCATGTTTTAATTTGTTTTAAATGACCAATGGGTAGGACAGATGAATAGGTTTTCTGAGGAGAGCAGGTGGGTACTAGTCAAGTCAGTTCTTAAATTATGTATAAAAAGGTATAGGTGAAAAATGAATAGCTGTGAGACAAAGCAAAGGATAGTAGAGCTCACGCTTAAAATGTATATAATAAAAAGGACCGCAAGGACAATAACTGAAACATGAGATCTACATATTTTCCTGAGACTGTTCCTAAAGACAAGATATTGCCTATTTGAAGGATTGCTTCTATGCTCCTGGTATTGAATAATAGTGATATTGGATGTAAAGTGGTCTTTGAGATTTCCTAGAAATGAACAGGGGCAAGTCCTGCCTGGTAAGTGTTAGAGAAAGTGTTCAGCAAGTAGCTGTTGTCAAGAAGGTCTTTTACAGTGCAGGGATTTTTAATAAGGCAAAGGTTGCTACGTTGCCAAATACTGAATGTGTTTAAAGTCTAAAAGTTCTCCCTTGCGTGACCTGAAACAATAGGAAGCATGTATGTGGGGTGGACTGCCTCAGAGTGCAGAATTCTGTTTAAGATTTTCAGACTAGCTCCAGATGAGGTGGTAGATCTACACATCTGTACTATGCAGAAATTATACTCTGGGTTCTGGAAGCGGTGCAGATGCATCATTGCTGCACTGAATTATACTTTGGCTAGCACAGTTATGCTGACGTGGCTATGCTGCTTCCAATCTTAACCTTATCCTGAACTAGCTTAGATCTCTCTGCACTATAATGCAAACTTATCCATAGTCTTTGTACTTACCAGAATCTAGAAATGTTGAGGCTTCAAATATATCAATGTCATATCTGCAAAACAGAGGGGGAACTCTCAGGGATATATCCAGCTATAGCAAACTGTACTCTGAGGTGGACATCCTCTTTATTTTTCCTGTTCTTCCTCATACAACTAGACATAAGTTGCCCAGAACTGTGCCTCAAGTTAGCAAAGACAAACTGCTTTCTTTGTTTCTTGGAGGCTGTGTTTTGCAGCAAGGCTGAATGTCTGATGAAGGTCAAACCTGATTTAGATTGACAGAATTTTAGATGCTGCTGTGTGTGTGTATCTGTGATGAGTAGAAAGGTGTTTTCAACTTCCTCTGCAACATAGACTATGGTTCAGCTTTTGGGAATCATCAGAGCAGCTCTCACTTTGTCAGTTTTCTAACATCAAAGGATCTTTTGGAACTACTAATGCCTTGATCTCCATTTCTCAGTCTGTAGTACAGAGTTTATTCTGAAACCCTTTGGTCTAATTAAAACTGTGGGTTTTTTGTGAAACTGAGTGCTACGTAAGGTTTGTGATATAAAAGAAGGAGATGACCACATGATCATAAGGATTGGTGATTTGGTCATCTTTTCTGAAATGAAGTTCCACAGGTCTTCTTCTTCTCTCTGTGGAACAAAACAAGGTAAGAATTTTATAGAAATCCAAGAGTTTTAAAACTATAAGGAAACCTGCCTTGAATTTATTTTCACAGAATCACAGAATGGGTAAGGTTAGAAGGGACCACCATGAGTCATCTGGTCCAACCTCCCTACTGAAGCAGGGTCATCCTAGAGCACATGGCACAGGATTGTGTCCAGACAGTTCTTGAATATCTCCAGTGAAGCAGACTCCACAACCTCTCTGGGCAATTTGTTCCAGTGTGTGATCACTTGCAAAGTAAAGAAGTTCTTCCTCATATTCAGGTGAAACCTTGTGCATCAAGTTCTGCCCTTTGCTGTTTTATTGCTTGGCACCATCAAAAAGAGCCTGAGCCCATCCTCTTGACACCCTTGCTTCAGGGGTGTCTTGACACCCTTGCTTCACTTGTATACATTGATGAGGTTCCATCCCAGTCGTCTCTTCTCAATGATGAACAAGCCAAATTGCATCAGCCTTTCCTCATAGGAGAGGTGCTCCAATCCCTTGATCAACTTTGTAGCTCTTGTCTGCACCCACGCCAGGAGATCTATGTCTCTCTTGTCCTGAGGAGCCCAGAACAGGACACAGCACTCCAGGTGTGACCTCACCAGGATTGAGTAGGGTGGCAGAAGCATGTCCCTCTATCTGTTGGCAATGCCCTTCTTAGTGCACCTCAGGATACCATGGGTCTTCTTGGCCCCAGGGACACACTGCTTGCTCATGGACAGCCTGTTTTCCACCAGGACCCCCAGATCATTCACAGAGCTTTCCAAAAGGTTGGCCTCCAGCCTGTACCAGTGCATGGGGTTATTCTTCCACAGGTGCACAATCTGTCAAGGTCCCTCTGAAGGGCCACACAGCCCTCTGAGGTACTGGCCATTCCTCCCAGGTTTTAGCATCAGTGAATTTGCTGAGGATACACTCTGTTCCCTCATCCCAAATCACTGATGAACAAGTTAAACAATATGGGCCCAGTACTGAACCTTGGGGAACCCCACCAGTGACAGGCCTCCAAATAGACTCTGTGCCACTAATCACGACTTTCTGGGGTCTGCTCTTCAGTGAGTTTTCAATCCACCTCACTGTTCACTCAGCCAGGCACACTTCCTGAGTCTGCCTACAAGGATGCTGGGAGAGACAGTGTTGAAAGCCTTGCTCAAGTCAAGGTAGACTATATCCACTGCTATCCCTTCATCCATCCAAGTAATGGTTTCATCCTAGAAGGCAATTTTGATAATTTTAAAAACTTGATAGCTCTGAGGAGTTTTTAACTTTACCTGGGTGTAGGTGGCTTACTCAGTATACTTATTCTTTATACATATATATATATATTTATACGTATTCTATACTTTCTGCTTGAGAAGTGTGCTTTCTGCTTTTAACCATTCTGTCTCAATTTGGTAAAGCAACAGATGGCAAACCTTTTGATTACTTTGGTAGGGTTTTTTTAATCTGGAAGTGGTTCTGTGGGTGGTTGTGAGATGTGCAGCTGTCATGGTTTTTAGGAATGGTATTTTCCAATTTAGTACTCCCACTAAAACTATGCTGCCACTCACTTCCCTTCCACCTCAGCTGAAAGCAAAAAAGGCAAAGTTCACAGGTAAAGATAAGAACAACTTACTGGAAACAACAATAAGAAAAGGAACAGTAACAGCAACAATATTAATAACTAAAGAAATTATTTATACAGAAATTCCACAACAATACTGTTTCGCCCACCACACCTTCTCCTTGCAGAAGGAAGGTCCTTCTTGTGGAAAGCAAGAGCCCCTTTCCCCCACCTCTGGCAAATGACATGAGATGGTATCCAATAACATTAAGGTCTTGGTCACTCTCACATTGCTCTGAGATCTGCCCCTTCACTGCTGCTGCAAAAAATTAACCCTGTCTTTGGCTGAAACCGGCATGTCTTAGTTTCCGAGATCACGGGAGCACTCTACAAAATTGCTTCACCCAAAGTCACAGTTGATATAGTTATGAAGCGGAGTCTGCAGAAACGGAAGACAAGGGAGACAGGTGCTGTCACCCATACAGTCTTGTTTGACACAATTTATTTCAAACCCATAAGAAAGAACATACCACCAGGAGCCACTAAAGAGAAAAAATAACCTTAGAGTAGATTGATAATTTACCACTATTGAATAGAAGTAAAGAGATAGAAAAAATAGACAGATTAACAGAATTAATGTATAAAGGCAATTTTTGGAAGCCAAGAACAAAAAAGGGATTAAATTAGTTCCTGTAAAATGGATATTTTCCATTTTTCTAGAATGGAGTGCCTTGGGTGACAAAAATCTTGCACTTTTTTAATACTTAGGAGTACTGTAGTTTTAATGGAGTCCTTCTTACTCAGGCCTTGACTTGCCAGGCCCCCCTGAAGTGCAGTAGTGGCTGACACACTTCCTTTGAACAAAAATAAAGGAATACTTTTTTTTTCCCTGTCTTCCATAGATTTTCCATAATACTTTAGCTCATACTGAAAGTAGGAAAGCACTTCAATGTACCAAAGGAAAGACAATCCTGTTATTCCAGCGGAATGTTATAAACATTACTCTATAGATTCTTTGGAGAGAAAATTGAGTTCAATACTATTCCATGATGACCTTATCCATGACACTGGATAAAAATCAACATTTCTTGGGTTAGGATACAAAGAGGAATAGGGGGTCACTTACTACATTCCTAAAAAAAAAAGGATATTTAAAATCTTTTTTTTTCCTTCTGGTCTAAATGTGACAATATATCTTTCTGTTTAGATAAGCTCTTACGGTGGTAGACCATGGTACAGGTAGTATACTTGTTAGGTTGTTTGGTCCTTGAAGACAAGATCCAGTGCAGCTCAGAAGTTTGTGTTAAGGGTCCACTTTTCTACACAAGCACAAACCCAGCTGTCCATACTCTCTGTCTCTGTGTCCACTGTGGCTGCAATGTGTTTCAGGGCAGGCTAGGGGCAAATCTGATCCAGTGCACTTTCATGTCCAACTCTGTTGCCTACACATGTGGGTCAGAAACAAACGTATGTTCTGATGTGCCTGGCCCTGTAGCCTATCTGGTCACAAAGACCCAATGTCACTAAAATCAAGCTGACAAGGTATCACCTCACTTAATGATAAGTGAGATTTGTAGGTTCACACTCTACTTATACGGTGCAGTCACAGGAAGACTGAATCCCAGGTTAGATACACACAGCACTGGAGTCTCACAGAGCTCTGGTCAGCTAAAAGGAAAATAAGTTCTTATAACTGATTCTTGAAAATTATAAAGGAAATAAAATTAATGCCCATAACTTGAGATTAATACTATGAACTGTGAGGAATCATGAAGTATCCTTTCACCAGGAAATAGGGAACCTCAGGAACCCAATAGGCAGTAATTTAGGAATGGTAGAAAAATCACAGACATTTTTAATGGTAAAAATTTGCTCTTCAATATGTCCTTCAAGGTCAAGCACACTCTCTAGGTTTATAGTTAAAATACTGCTTTTCTCTCTTACAGACCTTACTTTAAGTTATTGATGCTGAAAGCTGATGCATGAAATTGTCTAATGGCTGCTTGAATGCTTGCAGTAGGACTTTTAATATCTTGTGATGTAATGCAGCATCCTTGCTTAGTGTAAATAAAACTCCTTACTATGAGAATAGTCTTCCAAATTTTGCAAACTCACTGAACTTGTGCATTGTTGCAAACTAATATCAAATCTGCAAAATTAATTTACAAATTCAATCTAGTATCACCCTCTGCCCAAACTTCATTTAATACTTTCATTTAATACTTTCATTTAATACTAATACTTTCAAAATTCCTTGCTTTTATTAAGCTTTTTCTATTAACATTTTTTTCTATTAACAGTACTCTTAACAATTCAGTTAAAATAGATTCAGTAGCTCCCTTCAGTCGATTGATCTAAAACCTAGACATAAATATGGCAATAGCATACCTAGTAGTTTTCATCTGCAGGGTCTTGAGAATTACTGGATCTTCAAGAGTTACAGCAAACTTTCTCTAGTTATTTAGAATTATCTATAGCATCTTATTCCCTTGTCCTTCAGCCTTTAGGTAGCAGTGCTCTTTTATAGGGCCTTATTTTCTGTATATAACTACAATTAAATAGCAAAAATGTTTAAGCAAAAGTAATATACTTGTGGAAATTATATGTGCCACCTTTGAATTTACAAGATACTGAATATATATGTCATAGCCATATACCATAATTACCAGATACCTAGCTAGAAATCCATTACATCAAATTTATGTTTGAATTTTAGAATTTTTATGGACTTTAATAGTTGTAACTTTTTAGTTCTGGTAATTTTAATACTTCTGTGGAACAACTGAATTATTTTTATATTAACATTTTTTCCTAAAGTTGAAGTGATAAAAAACCAGACCTAAACCATGTTAAATAATGAAAGAAAATCAATATAATTTTGAAGCCTGGGAACCACCTGCTGTGTAAGTTATTTATCAGCAAGCTGCTATTTAATCAGTTGCTGTCTAGAAGATTATTGTCTCTTTTTTCTTTATACGCAATGGTCAAAGACTCTTCTGAGACTCTTTTTTTTCGAAACTTAAAACACAGTGGGCAGCATATCAAAGAAAATTCATTCTGGTAGTGGGATTCTTAGGAACCATTCATCCATATTTTTAAGAAAAATACAGAGGGATGACTTTACATGCTTCTTGGAAGCTGGAAGTAGGTGTTGACAAGCTCTCTTAAGGTGTTATTTTATACTGATATATAACAGGAAGAAAGATTTGGTTGAAAGCTTTATGACATGGAGGGATTCAGGAAAGATATGTACCAGTTTTTCTTCAGTTCCTGGTTAATTTTTGTTATTCATATTGTGAAGGCTACTGAATGACAATTCAAGTCAATGCCATGTTCTCTGTTGAATGGGAGTTCTCAGTTTTGTACAAAGGAAATACTTGTGCCTATAAAGCACTTAAAGAGCTGACATTTTGTCCTATTACATCTGAAACTTCCCATTGCAACTACTGCAGTTTTAAAACAGTGGCTGCTGAAATTATCACATGTACTTCTCTAGTCTCTTGCTTTAACTTCAAGTATAATAGAAGGTAGGATCAGAATCAGATCTTGTCTTGGACAAAAGGGAAAAGTAGAAGGGAAGAATAAATGGTGTTGCTTGGTAGAAGCAGATTGCACTTGTACATGACCACAGTCATAACAGAGGACCTCAAAAAGCAGGAGCAACTAAAGTGATTTTTATTATATCTCTGCAGGTATTTACAGCTGCAGAGTTAATCTTTCCATGGATGCCATCATGGAATTACAGTGCTTGACAAGTTCTTGAACCCACAGTTATCACACAGCTTTGGTGATCAGCACTGAAGCAACAATAAGGCTACATGCTGCATCAGAACTACAAGACTTGAAAGGAGAAGCAACATTCAGCTCCATGTTGTCTGAGGAGACTATCAGGAGGGGGACTATCAGGAGACTATGAGGATGGGGTAGAAATTGGAAAGATGGGGATGGTCATAGAAGACAGCTTTTAATATAAAGAATGACTCAGGAATATTGGAAAGTGAAGGAAAGTGAAAAAGAAAAGAAGATAAAGAAGAAAAAAGGAAACCTAAAAAGTGAAAGACAACATGGCAGCTCACCAACCTAATTAATAAATATATAGTAACAAAAGACAGTAGACCTTGGTATCTCTTCTCTTAGCAACTCTAAATAATACCTTTCCTACTTGGCAACAAGACATCCACTAAAAAAAAAATAAAAAAGCAAACAAACAAGCAAAAATATAATCATTCCCTCTTTTTAACAAATATTTAATAGCAACCACTTTTTCAAATCCAAGATATGTTATGAGGGGTGCTCTCAGTTAATTTTTGAAGAACTTTCTGTTTATTATTTTCTGATACACTAAAGCCAAAAACTTCAATGTCTCTCAGTCCTTAAATGCAAAACATTTAAGTTTTGATTTGTGGCTCAGGAGCTAGTGGCACAGAACAAAACACAGTCAAAGACATTGGAGCAACAGAAAAGTAGGTAAGCAGTTATAATATTTAGCTCGTGGCCTGGTAAGAACATTAAAAGAGAACTGAGTGGTAAAAGAGAGCTCCTTCACACAATATGTTATCCCTTGCTGATGGTAGGCAAAGCTGAGGGACACCCTGTTTCTGCCAGCAGTGATGCAAACCAAGGTCATGCCCAATTCTAGTCTCCACAGGGGAACTTCAAATATGAAATATGAGAAGTTTTTTCTTTGATTTAATCTTCACTTTCTTAAGGCTTCCTTACTCTCTGCTGCAACTTTCTTGAACTGCCCATGTTACCTATGATATAATTTAATGCCTTCCATACCAAGACATGATTGAATAATCCTTTGCCTGGTTAACAGTGGAAATAACATGCACCAATTTTTGGTAATATGACTAAGAACTGGGTTTCAGTAAAGTAAAAATTCATAAAGTTTTACATTAAGAGAGAGACACACATTTGCTCACACTAGGGGGTTTTTTTTTTCAGTTCTTTTTGTTATTCTGGCTGTTGTGTCATAAACATGATGGGATAAGTTGCACAAATTTTAGAGCTAACTGGGTAATGTTTCTAATGCAATTTATTCCCAGATTCATATTTTTTGGTGAAATACATAAAGGATATTAAACTTTTGTTAAAATATTGATAAAAAGATACTGACTTTTCAGAAATAAACTAGACCGTGCAGACATGTGTGTGATTAAAAAGAGAGAAAAGTTGTTAGCTGAAGTGTTTTATTGCTTTAAACTTGTTTTAGACTAAGAAGATATGATAATGCCCCGGAGTAGAATAACATATTTTGAAGAACAAGCCAAAATGAGAGTTTTATTAATAGTAGAGTGAATCTGGTAGAGCTTTCATATGTATGTTTATTTCTGACATATCATATTTTTCTCTTTTTTCCCTCGTCTGTAAATTACACAAGAAAGTTTCTGATTAGCATAGCTGTGATGGGGAGGCCTAGTGAGGAGATGATGTTGTGTGCAAGGTTTAGCAGTCAATGGTAAATCAACACTGAGTATGAGCAGAGACCAGAAGACAAGTAGGTCAGTGTTCAAGGGGAAATGGACTGTTGAGTAAAAGGTATCAGCTGGGGCTCTGATCTATAGAAGGCTGGGCCGAATCTGGGTGACAGAATTTAGATCTTATGTAGAAATGCAGCAGTGGTTTGAAACAGGAGGATTTTCAAGATAGAGCTCTAGAAGAAATATATATCTGACCAGGAAGAATGGGGAAATTTGTGTTTTGAGGTCTTGGAAGTATGAAGGATTTTTTGGAGTGAAATTTTGACATAGCCCCTTTAGGCATTCTCATCCCTTAATGTCCTTTTGTAGGGATGATGACCCATACTTGGGCCCTTATAAGTGTTGTAGACTTAAATGTGCCCTCTGAATTCTTAAGTTTGAGATCAGTGTAACCTTCATGCAAAGGAAAATGTACACCTGTAGTATGTGTGTGTGTGAAGAGTATATGGTACTTCTGTATCTTTATCATGCTAGAGAGTGAAGAATATATGAAGCATTTGCTTTGCTACTCAGAAGAGGTTAGAACAACAATGTGCAACCTGTATAGCTAACCCTGCATGTTGGAGAAATGCATTGTGGTGTGTAAGCAGGGATAGACACAAATTATTTTCATAGATATAAAAAAATAAAAGCAGGAACCCCCAACTTCTTTATCCAAGTGACAAGCTTCTTTCCTATCTGTTCAAATGTCAACGGCAAAGCTATAGTCAGGCCTTTAAGTAATACGGTGTCTACACATCCTTCCATGAACAATTAAAGACTTTCTGCTACTGAAAATACTTATCACCTGTTATGGCCAGGGCGATTTCAATCCACAGTACTGAACATGAATGCAACCCCACTACCTTGTCCATTTCAGCACAGCATTCCTGGCACTGAAAATGATTTAGGTAAATTCTGTGTGGTGCCATAGGCCACATCTTTTCATCTAACCAACAAAAAAAGTGAAAAGCACATCAGAGTTTCATGCATTTGCACAAAAGCACAGTTAGACTCTCTCTCAGTAAAATGATGGGGAACAGACTGATTGCCATCTAGAATGCAACTAATTGGTGTGTTCTCTGAGGTGTGATAGGATATCAGAGTATTATTGTCTTATAAAAATGCTGCATAATGCAACCGGTAGAGTGTGCCACAAAGGTTATACTGAAGGACAGCCTGATTTTAAAGTCAGTCTGGTGTTCTCTGATGAACCAACGATGTTTCTACATGAATAGGTTAATGCAAAATCTGGTTCTAGTATGCATGCTTACTGTAATATGCATTTAATACACATACAGATTTACATGTATTCCTGTATAAAGATGTAAGAAAAATTTGAAGAGATAACTGGAGACATTCTGATCTAAAGTGGTAAACACAGACATTTTAAACCCTCTATGAACAGGAAGCAGTGCAGGTATCATACCAGTGAATACATTCATGTGTTGATAAGAAAGATGGATGAAAGAATTGTTGTCTTTGAAAAAAAGCTTTAAATAAAGGACTCCAAACACCTAGGCACATACCATGACATTCAAAAGGAATTTCCATAGGCAACAGTAGAAAAGAGAACAATTGACAAGAGAAATTAATATTTTGGCCGATGTTTTCTTTTATTTTTTTATTTATTTTTATTATTCCAATGGAAGATCATAAAATAATTTTTAAAGAGAATGTAAGCTGGATTGAATAAGGAAAATTGTACAAATTATACACTCCCATGTGCATATGATGTCACTTACATTGTATGTAGATCAGATCCTTACTTAGAGTAATTTAGGCTCACAATATATTGAGTTATTTCAGCTGAGTGCCCTCCCCAGTTCCAAGACTATACTAAGTGAAAATCATTGTAAAACAGACATGAATCTAGCCCAAGACAGAGATGCCCCCACCCTCAAACTGCAATCTGGAAGTATTATATGCAAGACAATACCTGACCATAATTCTTCATTCATATCATTTTCTGAGAGATGTTGTGGAAGCTGAATTGTAAACACTCCCTTACTGACCTTTGATAAGTAAAGTGTTGGGAAAGAGGGGAAAAATAACTAGGCTTTTATTAAAGATGCCAGAGTTCTTAGAGGTTAAGTGGACTGGCACTTATATAAGTAAACCAGGAGAGTACACTGACCAGAAATACTGGTGATAATAGAGCTTACAGCACTCAGTCTTTAAGAAAGCAAAGTTTTTCTGGCAAAATGTCAAGTAAAAAGTTGGTACTCAGTAGCTCAAGGATGACATCCTCAATCTGTGCAATAGTTAAAAAAAAGCCAGGTGTCTTTGGTAAAGAAGTAATAGGAAGGAAGGAGGGATGGAAGGAAGGATGACTAATGGAACATAATTGCATATGGATATTGGATATGGATTTTGTTCACTGTACACAACAACTAGAGATGTTTTCATGTATGTTTGAAAAATTGTCCTAGAGGACAAATGTCTGCTCCTCAGGATTTAAAAGAAAATACGGCCATACAAAAAAATATTTGCACAACGGGGGAAACTAATGAAAATCCTGTTTCTATGGAGAAGCAAAATCCTCCAGCACCTAGTTTCTTATCTTATCCACTTTTCTGTAAGAGAAAGATACAAAATTATGTGGCTGCTTGTCCATATAGTTGTGGTAAATTATATTCCTTTACTTTTAGCCTATATAAGAGAGTGCTACTTATCAGTTATTATGGGGAGGATAGTAGCATCACATCATTACTAATATGAAAATTAATATTATCAATAATTTTCATTATCATTATCAGTCCCCATTTTAAGTCCCTAATATCCAGTTGCTTACAGCTTGGCACAACTTCAATCCTTTGGGTGGAAATTTCTCAATGTTTTGTGTCAACCTCAGGATAAGATTTTTTATTTTTGCATTTTATTTTAATTTCAAACAAAGTAGTTCAGCAGTACATTATTTCTTTGAACAGCAACCCATCCTTTCCAACAGAAACTTGAAATATGTGTCAGGGATGTGTTTTTTTTCCTGGCCCCTTCAAAATCCATTGAAATTTGGCCAAATAATAAATATTTGAAAGATACACTCAGTCAACTTCCTTCATATTAAAAAGCTAAAATTTCAAAAGACTCTTCCTCCCCAAGCATGTGTCTACTGCTAGTTGAACCATATGTGGCCTCTTTTGCAGAAGGCAACTGAGTATCCTGGATCCTATCACTGGTCAGAGACAGTTCTGTTTTACTGTTCAGGGCAAGGGAAAGGCAGGAACCAGTGTCAGAATGAAAGTTGAGTGGTCCTGTGTTGTATGTAGCCTCCAGCTGTCACTCAAGAAATCTGGAGAAAAGGGGAGTTAAAGACACAGTTCTGGGGAAAAATAAGGAGCAGAATTAGGCTAGCAAGTCTTGTCAGAAGTAATCTGGAGTGTGAATAAGAGCTTCTGCCAGGGTATCATAATAAGAAAAGACTTGTAATGAGGTGAGGTTTGGAAATGTGACGAAGACCCACTGAAAGAAAGGACTGGGATGAGGGTAGGCAGATTATGGTTGGGTGGGAGGTGATTGATTATTAACAAAAGTAAAACTAGTATTAGGACAGGTTACAAAAAGATTGGGTTAAAAATATTACTGAACAGAATGAGCAGAGTCAGGGTTGCTCAGACAATCATAGATAAGCAAGGAGTAAGATGAAAAGGACAGAATGGGTGACAGACTGGAGCAAGTGCACTTGAGTGTACTCTGAAAAAAACAGAAAATTCAACTTTATCTCTGCATCCATTCATTCTTTTACCTCGTGGCAGATATTCATAAATTGAGTGTAACATAACTTGGCTGTGTACAAAAATGTTGATTGCCAACATGTCAAAATTTTTGCTTGCTTTTAAAGATAACATCCTGTAGAGCCACATATAACTGAAAAACAAATGTTAAAAATGCAATTAAAGATGAGTTGAAAAAAAAAATGCATGTGATAGGAAATAACAGATAACATTTTCAATATGACATTATCCTGAATGATTGAGGCAATTTCAGGTTATTGAAACTATAATTTCAATGCAAGTAAATTGCATTGAACCTACTTCAATAATAGTTTCAGTTGGAGGTATTGGCTTTGCAAAAGGTTGCTTATATTGCCTGTATTTTTATATTAGGCTTTAAGAAACATCAGTTGGAAAGTTCTGGGATACTGTGAAAACCACAGCTTCCTTTTCCTTTTTCATCTACAAGTTCTTTTTGAGGTATTCTTTTAGTCAGCAGCTCCACCACAATCTTGGTTGTCTGATCTATGGTTAAAATGCATTCATCATATGTGCTATGTTCTTGTTTGAAGAATACTCATTAATGGATCTGGGCTTTCTAACCTGTTCTGCACAAGTTATCATTGCAAGAACAGGGCAAATTCTACATCCTGTGAAGAACATTCCTTGTCTGCAGTAATTTCTGCACTCTCACTCGATCAAGTTTTAATTGCTCTATTAGTATGTCATGGGTTTTTGTATCCATTTTTTTATCATTTATTCATAAAACACTATGAATTTCATGGGAGTCTAAGTATATTACAACATTTGCCTTTATGAATTATATTTGTCACTGACAACAAATCACATTGGTTTAATTTTACATGAGCTGTTTCAGATGAAATTATAGTGTGTTACTGTCCTCTCATAATTCCCAGATAACCATGATAACTGGCTTTTAATTATTCACCCTTTTTTGCCCTTTTGAAAGGTTTCCACACTAGATTTTTCCCACTCTTCTGAAATTTCCCCAGGACTTACTTGAGGTCAGCATTAAAGATTCAAAAGAGTCTCTTCATTGCTGTAACTGAAGGCCTTGCTCCTAAATGGTAAAGTCTGGCTTAGAGTCTGTAAGAATATATCTGAAATAAAGGTTATTACTTTTCCATATGCATCTCTAGTTATATATTTACTTTTCTTCTAATATTTAATTGTCCAATGCCTGAAGGTATGATATATTTCCAGGTTCAGACTAGGAAATATTGGAATTCCAGTAGCACTGTCTCCACTTCTTCACAGTGGGCTTTTTTCTCCTGCCTAAAATAACTTAATATCATAAGGAAGTGTTGACACTTTATATTCACCCTCTCTTCCTTCCATTGCGAGACCCAAAAAACATGACTGCAGAGCTCCACAGGAATCGTCTTTCTATGTTGAGATTGAACTCTTAATCTCTGTTTCCAATCTTTTAACCAATTATTTATACATGCAAGAATCTTCTTTTTAATCTTCTGGCTTCTCAGTTTCTTTAATAGCCCTTGGTAAGGGATCTTGTCAAATGCTTTCTGGAAAATCAAAAAGTCTGTATCATCAGGGTGAATCTTATTCATTCTCTTGTGTTTCATTTAAAGAACTTGTATTGATTTGTTAGGAATTATTTCTTTTTATAGAAGTAGTTGTAGCTCTGTCCTGTTATATGTTATTTATTAATGAGTCCTCTCATTATATTCTTTACATTCCTGCTGAATTACTCAATACAGATATTGGTGTTCCCAGTTTGTAGTATCTTCTCTATGCATAAGCAGCCTTTTAAAAAACACCTGTTTTCACCATTGCTTAATTAACAAATTATTTAAAAAATGGATTGTGCATAACAATTCAGAGATTTCATTCTTGCATCAGTTTTGGATTCTTGGGCAGGTATTATCCCTTCTGGTGACTTGTCACTGTTCATTTTATCTTTTTGTCTTATAAACCAATTTAGCAACATTTCCTTTTGACGTGAACTTTCCGAGGACCCCTTATTCAGAAGAATTGTGATTTAGGAATTTATTTATTTTTTCTTATCAAATACTAATAAAATCCTTCCCTCCCCTTCCTTTTTTTTTTTTAATGGTTGCATTTTTTTCTCTCAACTTTCTTTACCTATCCCAGGTACCTACCTTCTCTATCAACTCCTTGGAACATTTCTCAACTCTGATATGCCTGAAAAAAGCTTTATTTAAGGTTTTTGTACAATTTGTGTATAATTCCCTGAGTACTGACATGTGTACGTCACGTGTTAAACACCACGATAAATGTGTTACAATCTTGAGAAGTGCACTATCAACTTCTTGCTACCATTGACCACGTGGTGGCATGTAAGGGGGGTACTTTTGATTTAGATGATCAACGAGCATAGAGGGGTGAGAAAGTAATTATATCAGGATGTAGACCAGCCAGAATATTGTACAATGTAACTTTATTGCACAAGTTAACTGTAAGAGCCATTGTGCCTTTAGCAAGCTAACTAGATGTTCCCTATTATCATAGCTGAGTTCCTCAAGCTACTCCTCAAACTTTGGTTTGGTCCATTATGTTGTTTTTAAATTTACCCTGCCAAATATCATGTTCTGTTCCCTTTTGATTGCTTGTACTTCATCATGTGTCTGATGAGAAAGGGAAATTGAAGGAATCTTTTCCTTACCCGTTTTTCTCTCTTGTGTTTTTGCATTTTTTGCATGTCTTTTACCATTCCAGCCCCTATGCGGGGAAACAAGAAGATGAACTTTCCCTCACAACAAAGTTCTGCAGTTAAGTTGGAAACTGTTAGTTCCTCTGGAAATACCAAGTTCTCCAAAACTAAAGTTTATATTGCCAAAAACAAGCACACCTATCACAGAAGAGAGTACCAGTGAAATGTAGTGTTTCAAAACTGCTCCTTCAATAAAGGGGATGTTTGGTTAGTTCAGCCTTTTCTGACTCTTACAGAGCAACGTTCATTTGGTGACAAACAATATACGTCTGCCACAGAATATGTGGAATGTCTGAGTCCTGAACAATATTTGATAGTCAGAAATGCCTCTAAAGTGATTAATAATTCTGTAGTAGTTTTCCTGTCACTAAAAAACCTCAACAGTCTGAGAGACAGGTGGAGAAATATTGCTCTAATTTCAGAAATCTCTCCATGTTTGAATGCATTTATCTGACTGTATCTGTGCATGTTATTGAAGTAGCACTCTGTAAAGCATACAACAACTCATCTTTTTCCATTTTTAATAAAGTATTCACCAAATTTAAAGAGTTACTTTTATGATGGTAAAATACAGCTATAAGCAGCTTTAGGCTAAACATATATTATTGTACTATTGTCAAAAGCTGCCAATGTTGCTTTCAACAAAGTTAATAGTAATTGCTCAAGATTGGAACCTGAGAATTTTTGAACTGAATATGATGAGGATTGAAAAAGCTTGGCTTCATAAAACTCCCTGAGGCTTTGCAAGACTTTTGTGTTTTAGAAGAAAAACACTGTAAACTAACGATTCATTAGCCTTGTGTTTACTAAAGGGATAAGTGTGGGAGATCTGTGTGTATTTAGAGTTGTGAAGAAACATATCTTGTTAAAAAGAACTCAGGTTTTTGGGTTGCTATAAGTAACCACTCTTTTTTACTGACTTGTGATGCATTTAAGTCATCAATATAATATCTTTATAGTCTACTCAGGAGCTAGCAGTACTTCTAATTATCTTTAAACCAAAATTTATAAGAAATCTTTATTATATATTTCTTAATCATTTTAGTCAGGAAGAAAATATTTGACAGAGTGTTACCTTTTCTTTCAATATCCCATGGTATATTGTTATGCATTGTTTTCTAGATGCTTCCTTTAATGTCTGCTGCTGCTGTTCTATTTATCCCATCCCATTCTTGTCGCTGCTGTTGCTATTCTTCCACTCTTCCTTTTTCTACAGTTGTGGTGCTCTAAATCTGTCAACCAGATGTAACTTCCAGGAGACCTGATTACAAGCAGATTTGCAAGCTCTTGTATGTTATTTTCTATTTTAAAAGGTTGACTTGGGATTTGGAAAAAGTTCCCCATTTAGTTCTTTAAATAGAAAGAAAATACTGTAACTCAATGTTGGCTGCTGGTAAGCACTACTGAAACAAGTTCATGGCTGGAAACATATTTGGGACATTGTTTGGCTTTATATATGATGATTTATTTTTATGTTATTTGAAAGTACATGTAGAAGAGAGTTTGTTTTCATTTTAAGCATTTCTAAAATTGTGGGGCTTTGTGGTGCCAGGGAAGGAGACAAGGGAAGACTGTCTGTACTTCTGAAAAAAAATATGCCAGTCAGCTTCCATGACCTGTATGGGAGCTATATTTCAACTGTAGGGCTGTTCTATGTTATTGGATTACCCTAGGAAATGTAGTGTGTTATTGCCTCCCTGACATTCACAGAGTTACCTACACTGACTAACCAAAAGCTGCATGGCAAAGGCTCTTGACTCAATAACATGTCTGCAGTGGCAATGGGAGCCTCATCATAGAATCACAGAATCACGGAATATGTCGAGTTGGAAGGGACCCACAGGGATCATTGAGTGCAACTCCTGGCCCTGTGCAGGAGTCACACAATGTGCCTGAGAGTATTGTCCAAACGATTCTTGAACTCTGTCAGGCCTGGTGCTGTGACTGAGCAGTCTTCCGATACATTCTGTCACGATGATGTAACCTGTTCTGATAAGCAGCATGTGAACCACCTCTTCCTCCCCTCCTCCTGTCTACACAAATCCACCGATGGGTGGGCAACATGGAGAGACTGAGTGTACTTCTACTGCCCAGCTAGACACTCTCATCTGGATATCAGTGACCAAAGACAGAAAAGAAATGGGATCCAGTCATGAGAAAAGACACCAAAAATAAGTGAGTAATTTCACTCTAGGAGACAACCGATAGCACTCACCTCTGCAATCCAATGTAATCCAGTTTATTCAATAAAATTATTCCTAAAAGAGAATATTTTTCTATCTCCAAAACAAATTAAGGAACAATTTTACGTTCAATGAAAAATGGGATTTTCTCATTTGTGACAAAGACAACAGAAATAGCATTGGAAGGGGATTAAAATTAACCTTAAATTGACAGGTGTAATCTTACCTTCCCCATCATCTAGTTTCTATGAACCATGAAACTGATAACCTTCATGTATGTCACAGGAAACATTGCATATACTGTGAATACATTTGGAAAAAAGTATTATAACATTGGTTCAAAACAGTCCTCAGTATTTCAGGTAATGTTTATATAATTTGGGTTAATCTTCACATATGAGGTATTTAGGACAATGCATACATCTGCCCAAAGTGATGATAATTCCCCTTAAGATATAGTAAAAACAACAGAGTGTGGCCTTAGCTCTGCATCCTTACTGCTGCCACAGGAGAAATGAGTAATTTTAGTGGCAAAACAGATTCAGAATTATCTCAAGATCAAAGACTGCACTTGTAAGGGGTTCTTCCTCTGATTGCTCAAGTTTGGGAGGATGCCTATTACAATACCTACAAATCAAATCAAAGCTATTTGTGATTCATATTACTCTAGTTTACATTTTTCAAAGTGTAATTGTTGTATGAACTCTGCACTTTCCCACACTTGGAGAGTAACACAACAATCTACAGCTTCTCAGTAGATTATCCTGTCTGATGAAAAGTATGTGACTCTAAAGTGATAGCATTCCCATTCTTATTTATTCGTATATTATTCCTATTTGTATTTATGCACAAATGGTCCAATCTTTCACATATTTGACAAATAGATGCACCATATTTGTTATGGTGTTATCATGAAGTGGAAACCTGCAATAAATTTATTATAATAGTTATCAAATGCTTGCAGTACTGAAGTTATAATCAGTTGCAATATAAAAAAAAATGCATTTATATATGAAAATTACCGGTTTTGAAACCCAAATGTATTGAAGGTATTTCCACTGTCAAGCTAGAACAGTATAAGCACTTTTCATTGACAGGAGGTCTATATATTTGTGCTGCATGTGAGAATCCCTATTGAGTGTTTACAGCAGCAAATATCATGGTTACTCTACATGTTAATGGAAGAAGTATTTTCTCTTTATGGGATTTTATTTTACTGCTTTTCCTTCATGTCGTATGATTGTATCTTGCAGTCTTTTGATTAATTGCTGTTGGATATCAATGGTTATTAGCTAATACTTGGTTATTAATACTCAGGAATTTAAAGGCATTGCAAAGATTTATATTCAGTATTGAAAACATCACCATTGGAACTCTGAAGTATGTAAAACTGAGCACAAATAATTATGTAGAACAGTCTTATATTTTTAATTAACATAAAATCCAAGATAAATAGCTTATATGAATTTCATTTAGAACCTAGTCTAAAATGGTTGGGTTTTTTTTGTTTTCTCTTTCATTCTCCAAAACAGGTAACCTCACTGATATTTTATGCATGAAGCAGTTTGTGTCCCCAGCCTGCAACAGTAGTATTTCCTTCTTGAAAATAATTCTGACTGCATTCTAATGAGGTTTAGTCCTAGAAGGACTTTGTTTCTCCACATGCAAGAAGAACTGCTGAACTGATAAGCATATTTTGAAGTCTTTTCAAGATCAGAGTTTTTACAGGGACTAACTGTACATTCATAATTGGCACGTTCATTTAACTCATTAATATCTAGTGCTTAAGGAAAGCTAAGTGTATGATTTTAAAATGTAGCAAGAAAAGCTAAAACTAATAATTTTGCATTCCATTTTATCACATTCAAATGGTGCCAGACAGGCCTCATGTGGCTGGTTCACTATCAGGATATTTTAAAAGATAATGTAACATTGATTCTTTCTATTTTCCTTTTAGTTTCAGAATCTTTGGAGGCTCTAAATACTTATTTTCAAGATTTTCCCTCCCAGGAGAGTTAAAATGTAGCTTCAACAATATTAAAACAGAGGTTCATGGCTCCACAAAGTATCACTACCTGCAAAATAATGTTTCACTTCTTTATGTCATAGGAACATATGGTCTCTCAACCCATAATTACTGTAGAGTTAATGGGGAACATGCATTACACAGACTCTGAAGTTGGAAAAATACAAACCCTATTAGAAAAGCACTTCTTTTGAAAATTCCAGACTGTTAGCAAAGTAAGTGGAGACATGAATCATTCTATGATATAATTTTCAAATGTACCTTATTTTATGCCACATTTTCAATTCTTTTATTTTAGTTGAAACCCTTGTTTTTTTAAAAAATATATCTGAAACTGAAATATAAAAGCAATGGTTGATATAATTAAGAAGCTTATGAACAAGTTTCTTATTTTATTGCATGTGGGACCTCTAAGTGGTAGGAAAGGAAGAGGAACTGTAGAAAGAGGGGGAAAAACATGTAGGAGAAGAGGGGGAAGTCTAGAAAAGCAACTGATAGCAGAGAAATGAAGGCAGCCTTTTACAGTTTTGGAGGCAGGTTGTCTTTGGTAGGAATTTGATTTTACATGATTGTAATCTGATATTGCTTGCCATTTTTATTGGAGCCAGCTCTTATCTTCTGCTCCTTATTTCCCATCTATAGTCTACAGTTCTGATTGCCTTTGCCATTCCCCTCCTTTATCTTCTCCCATCCTTTTTTCTTCTTTAGTATGTATTTCCTGCAAAAGGATGTGTCCCAATATTTCCAATGAAGCCTCTGAAGTTGTAGTTCCTAATACATTGAGTCTCCTCCTTTCTCCTTGCACCTTGGAAGTATGGCTGTTTTGGAAAGGTTAGCTTTTTGACTTTCTCTGTCATGTACAATGGACTGGTGGCTATGACCCAGTGTCTCATGATGGGGACAGATATACAGTGGGCAAATTTAAGAGTCTCTCCAACTAAATAAGAAAAGCAAAAGAGTGCTTGCAGAGGATACGGTTCTTGCAGATCACTCCTCTGCTGGCAGAACAATGTAAATGCTACATAGTCAGATTTTATGTGTTCATTTTTGAAATGAATTTCCAATGAATTTGTTTGAGAAGTGATAGCAAAACAATTAGAAATTTCCCAAAGGAAACATGATCTCAAAGACCGACAAAATTAATTTAGAATTTAAAAATGCCCATATAAATTTGCCTAGAAATATTGAGTATAAAAGAAAAAAAACAAACAAATAAATAAGAAGCTTCAAGACTTTTACAGAAAAGAACAAGGAAGAAAGGAACTGAGCAGTACAAAAAGCTCAAAATAGGGTGAATGTGGGGCATTTTTATTTTGCATTGATAATTTGCATAATAAAGGATAAACTGACAAAAAAAGTGATTTAAAACAAAAAGAGTTAGTTGAATAATTAAAAAGCACATTATAACAACCAAACTTAAATGTAGCAAGATGAATAGTTCTTACATGCTATAGTGAGGCAGTACATAAAATCCTCAGATAGAAGCAAAGCGAATATGAAAATAAACTGCTAAAAAAAATCATATTTCAAGGTTTTTTTCAGGAAGACAGAATTACATACCTGCATGTATAATTTTTTTTTTTTTTATGAAGTAATTTATATTTCTATCTGATATGTCTGCCCTAAGGGTCTAACAAATATAAGTGGGAAAATATAATTAATATAGAATTATAAAACCAACTGTGAAATGTATTTTCTTTATTTCCTCATGATAACTGGAAAGAAAGGAAAGCAAAGGGTACGACTGACATTCCTTGTTTAATGCAGCTTACTTAGTGACTGGCATAATGATAAGTGATGGTAATTTACCTTAAAAACCTTAATGAGTGGATCATTACTATAGAGAAATGGGAAGAAAACTTTAATCCCACAGAGGCAGAGCTCCATGGTTGGCTGTGCAATAACCAGACAGAACTCTGAATGAGATTCCCAAGCTTCTGTTCCCTAGATAAAATTTTCTCTCACTCCACTTTTGCAAAGGTAATGAGGAGGTAATGAGGCTTGACTTGAATTTTTTCAGCACTTGATTCCCTTCATTCCCCAGCAGGTTCCCATAGGATAGAGTAAGATGTTGGATTTATATAAAAGCTGTGCTGATAGATAGGTGGAGGAGGTGAGCCATGCTATTTGGTTTTGGATTCTGTCTGTATGAGAAGGGGTTCAGATAAATTTCAAGTTCTTTCAGCACTGTCAATTCACTCTGATAATTTCCACAGAATAAGGCAATTTGACGACATGCAGACCTTGTCAGAGTTGTTGACTGTTTATTTTGTCACTTTACTGATACTAAACACTGACCTTTCCGTGCCACCTTTCCTTCCTCTTTTCCCCCCATTTTTCACTAGCTTAATACACACATCTGAGTAAATAATAAAACCCAAAAAGGTAGGCAGAAATGTTGTATTAGATCATTAGCTTAATTTGAGCTGAAAGGTCTTTGTTGTAAGTTGGGGGTGGGAAGGGACCTGGGGACCTTTGCAAAGTATTTTGCTGGCAAGCTTGTTGAGATTTGATTGCCTTTGTTGTGATAATCTGAAATTAATTTGCACTTGAACCCATCTTTCTTCTGGGCTCAATTTAAACACGGTTATAATTATGCACCCTGCATGAAATTGAGAACAGATACTGATATGACAAGTCTGAATTTTTTAATTCCCCAGGTACTAAAGGCTTTTTTCCCCACTTATCTCACAAGGTAATAAAACAAAATGTTCCACTGAAGCACATGCTTAAGAGAGAGGTATTTGCCTGAGGGGAAACAGTAATAATCAGTGTATTGCTACACATTTACTCATGTACTTTCTCAGTAGGTCAATCTCTTTCTTTTAAAGTGATGTTAAACTTCTGCTAATATTGGTTGATTTGTACCTGGTACAATATTAAAAATAAAAAAAAAAAGTAGAACTTACATGTTTTATTCTATTTTAGCAGCTCCTCATTTAAAGGGCTTTTTCTCAAACATCCATTTTGATAGCTATTTTAAAAAAAAATCCCACTATTGAAGACTATGTCCTAACATTCACAATTGATCTTAGCAGTGCACCTTTCTTGTTCTCAGTATGAGCTGCAATATCCTTATCAGCATTCTTTTAGTTTTAACGCAGATTAGTGTTTTTGGTGAGGAATCTCATTAACTACAGTAAGCCCATCTTCTTTTGTGATTTCCTTTGGAATTGTAATGTACGAAAAGGCCACCAAGGTCAATGCCCTGGGCACAAATTCCTCTTTAAATCATCATTCAGCTCAGAGTAACAACATTCTCCTTAGAAATAGACATTTTTAAAGATCTGGAACAAGCTGCTCAGTTTCTTGAAAGTGAAAATCATAAGGAAGAGAAGCAGAAATTAAGAGCATAGGAAATTAAATATAGGAATTCAGAAAATACCCATTTGTTAGATACATTCATTTCTTTTTAGCCAGTAGAATTCTTCTTCTCTCTGCCCCCTAAATTTGTATACTGTGACTTTTTGAATAAAAAAAGGACTTTTTTTTTTTTTTAGTTAAACTACCCTACATTTTAGCACAGGTTTTGAAGGTATTAATGATGCTACAGGATGTTACATTTTTTAAGGTTTGGTGATAGCAGTTTTGCCCTCCCAAACCTGTAGGGTACATTCAATTGAGTTTCTTGGGCAAATTCAGTAACTAAACAAAAATTAATTAAAAGTATCCTGCATTTATGCCAAGTAAAGCAAGGGTGTTATTTCTGCCATATTATTTTATTAGTAGCAACATAAAAAGCAAGCACAAAATACATGCTGAATATTTCACCACTGTCATTCAAATGTGTACTGCCATTGCACAAAAACAAGTGAAATAACTGAATAGCACCTCATTGTGGTTAAAAAAGAGCTTTGCCTGCCTTTTTAAAGGCCTCCATATCAATTTGAATATTTTTTTTAAATTAATTTTAACTAATGATAGCTTTCATACTGGCTGTAATTGAAATAAAAATAGATGGTGCAAAGTGAATATTTATCCTACTTTGCCTTATTAAAGAAAATATTGTGACCAGGCTGGCACAACTTTAAGATAATGAGAAAAACTCAGGAATATGCAGAATCACTATTTTTCTACATTGAAGTTAATGTTCGTTGTCTTTATGTTTGTCAGAAAAGTACTTTTCATTTTAAAACTAGCATATTCTTATTTTTATTTTCAAATACCAGTTTGTTGAGATGAAAGGGGAGTGGAAGTGATGTTAGCTAATTTCGGTCAGGGTTGGACCCTAAGTGCAAAACATGGTGTGACAGTAGACACTAACACTATATAATCTTATTTTTTTGTACTGAAATATCAACATCACAAATCCATGGAGCAGATTTCCTAGATTGGGCCCCTATACATAAAATCTTATTAAAAAAAATTAAATTTATCTTCTAGTGTGTTCCCTTCCTCTGTACCATTTTGTTCAGAAATAAGTTGTGGTAACAACAAGCTGACTGTCCAATAAATTACTTAGTCCACCATATACCTATTAAACAGTATAACAGTTCAAAGCAATGAAAAGTCATTACTATGGCAAAATGCATAGTTCTTCATATCTTGAAACCTAGAAATCCCATAGTACCTTCAGATCCTAAGGTAAAAATGAGTTTAGCATATGACCAGCTACAAGGCATCTGAAAGACACCAATAATAATATGGGATGACATTCTAGGAGAGTACATATGATAAGAACTGTGTGACCACACATGGTGTGGTACATTTTCACCCCTTAGTTTATGTGTTTTGCTTTTCACTGCCACATTTTCTGGTGACTTTATCTAGTCTCGTTCAATCATGCTGTGCACATCACAGTCACTTACTGACAAGCAGCCCTGGCTGAAGCATTCAAAGAAACAACCTTCCACAAACAAAGCAGGGAAGTCCTGTTTCTCTCAAGATAAAATCTGCTGATCTCATTATTGATTGTCTGCTTTCAGGGGTTTTGTTTCCTGAAAGTTTGATATGGGGCAACAGAGGTGACAAAAGATTGGCACTGCGACCTGGAAATTAAATGGTCGACTATTAGATCAACGTCAAATAGGGTGAGGCTGAAGTGTTTGCCAAAAGCATTAGATGCTGTCTTGACTTAATCTCTCTCTCTCTCTCTCTCTCTCTCTCTCTCAATCTCTCTCCCTCCTTTATCTTGAATCTGTTTTGAACCCTCCTAGGCAATTTACTATACTTGTCATTGATTTTTATCACCTAGTGTGCCCCTATGAAGAATTACTTTTTGAATGATAAATCAGCTTCCCCATTTAAACAATTGTATGCCTCACTTTATTGTGAAAATAGGCACTGAGAGAAAAAAATATAGTAAGAGTTAACATTAGTCAGTGACCAGTGGAACCTTTGCGATTTTGAAAGGAGCACCAGATTTTCTTTTATTGTAGAGGGGATAAATTGTAGTAGAAATAAATGATGAACCCTCTCTTCTATTAAACTCTGTTAAGAAATAAATTGCAGTGGCAAATTAGTCAGTGAGCAGGAGCGAGGAAAAAAAAAAAGAGAAAGAAAATAATTGCACAGTAAAGCAAACTTGTAGTTGCTATCCAGTGTTTTCTGCAAATAGATAGCCTATAACATGCTCAGACACACTACCCCCCTACACAAGTGTTATGGTCTGGGTATTTAAGAGGTGTTTTGAGGGAGATCACAGTGATAATAATAGACTAATCTTTTCTAGTAACCCTTCCACATTCTCCATTTTTCTGGACATTGAATTGGCCTTTGCCTCATGTATATTATAAAATAACAGATCTATCATGCTGGTATTATAACAATTGATAGGTATTGCATACAACATTTACAAAATTTCTGGTTTATGATGCAGACTCACTCTTTCAATCACTTGAATGTATGAACTCTGACCCACGAGGGGCTGGTCAAACACACAGGGTTAACATTTAGTCAATTCCATGGCTAATGCATTTGTAGGAATCTTTTCCAAGAGACAACTGACTGATATAATTCTCCTTTTTTCCCTGTCTGAAGGATAGAAGAGGGAAGGAAATGGTTGAAGGCCTTACAAAACCTTGCCTCAGGAATCAAAATTTAATGTAGTGAAGAGATTGTAAGAGAAATTTTGCAGAGTCTGTAACAATTGACTTTATTTTATTAGTGTAAAGGAAAACATTTCTGAAGGTTTCCTTACCAACCTGTCTCTAGAATATGCATTAGTTCCTCAAATACATTGCCACTGAACTTTTTTGGTTTTTTAAAGTGACATTAGTTAAAATTTATTTTAGAATTTTATTTCAGTAGCTCTTTCAAACAACCTGGTGCTATTAAATGTAGAATGTCTATGTATGTTGGTCCTAAGATGTCAGCACTACTAGTAGAAGCAGTTGTTTGGAATGTTAAACTGGTGATACTGTAACAGTGACAACTTCAGAGTTCTCTATATGTTATATAGGGAATGAAGCACATTTGAAATATTTCATTTCTAGTCTATAAAACATTTTGTCACTATATTCTCTCAAGGCTCTGGTTTTCTTGTTCTGAGGCACTGAATTCTTAATTTTTTCTTGTTTCCTTGACAAGAAAAGTAACACAATGCTTTTCCAAAATGAACAATTAGAACAATGCTTCAATCCTTTGAACTAGTACATACAGGTTTGTGATTGAGTTGCCTATATATTCTTCTGTATATTCCTGCAAGTACTTGTAGAGCTTCTTGGCATTCTGAAGTTTGAAGCTTTGTATTATATAGCATGAGTCATCCTGTGGAAGAGGGGTTGAGTCATGTATGGCTTTTTATATATCTGAATCCAAGGTTATCTGGAGTTTCTATTCCTTTTCTTCCAATAAGTGCAATTCTGTATCAAAAAACTGCAGGAAAAACTTATCATAATCCTATTTTAAAGTATCCATAAACAATTGAAAGCCATTCCTTTGTAACAAAATGTTAAAAACTAAACCAAAATTGCAAATTAATCCCCAAATTTCTCTTACGATTATGTAGTTTAGCTAAACTCTTCATCTGCATTGTCTTGTATGGGGCAAAAAGTAAATCCATTTGCATAGAAAAAGAAAATTACGTCAGCCAGCCTAAAAGAGTATTTTGGTTTCTCAGTCAAACATGCTGCTGTTTCTTTACACTATATTAAACCTGAAAAAAATCAGATTTTGAGTCTGAGAATGTGTAGAAAGGTTATGTCTGTCCTTCCTTTAACAGATAAAACAATGTAGGACATTTTGAGTTATCCATAGCACTGAGTACACTAAATGAATAGTGATAATACATGTGATAAGACACTTTCAGTCCCTGACCATTTTATGGACAGGTAAAGGTGCAATTTCTTTCACCTTCAAAACCTGTGCATCATTTTCAGCTAAGTGTGATCAGAGTTTTACAGATTCTTTTTTCTGTGTTTTCTAATAAATTGTTCTGTCAATCCATGTAATGGCACTGGACAGTTAGAACATAGAATATTTAAGGTCTGTTTGGGAAGAGTAAATATTATCATCCAGACAAAAAGTTAGGGAGTAACTATAAGTGATCTCATGCCTGCAAATCTGTGAGGGCATTACCCCTAAGAAGGGGAGGAGTGGAAAGCAGCTGGGGACAGGTTGAGGACAGAGACTTTTTGACTCAACTTAGCTGAAACTAGAACACAAAGTCTGATTACAGTTTTTGCATTTCACCTGCTCTGAGATATTTTTTTTGTAGTGGGCTCTTCAGCTGATGGCTGCAGAACTGCTGTGGTGGCTGTACTGCCCCAGAAATGGCTTCAGAGACCACAGATTTTCCCTGTAGGAGTAAGGTGGCTTGTCAAACCTTTAAATTGACCCACTGGAAAATTCCCTGTTAAGGATACATTTTTTGGTTTTTGTTTGTGGGGGTTTTTTTTTTGTTTTCTTTTGGTCTATATTGTTTATGGAAATTACTGAAATAAATAAATATGAGTAATTTCCTTACTTGTCAGTATTACAAGGTTCAAATTCTGCCTTTGACCCACTATTCACTCTAAGGCTGACAGAAATCTCAAAAGCACCCAAATGAGGGCAATTAAAAAAAAAAAATAATAGGTTAGCTGTAAAAATGTAGGAAATTATTCCTTCTTTTTGACTTTTATATATGCTCCCACATTTCATATGTGCTTTTAAAGGAACCTTGAAGCTTCTGTATTCTTTTTCTGGCTGGGAGTAGAACTTAGGAAATTTCCAGATCTCATCTCAAATTGAGATGCAATTGAGACTGAATCTCAAACTGTCTACCTATCAAGCTTCTGGTGGATTTACCGATGGAAGCTGAATTCTCTTTCAGTCTGAGAAAGTTGTGGGCTGATTTTCACAGTCTTGTGATCCTGATGTTTTCCAGTAAAATCAGTAGTAATGACTGAGTACTCTTGGTAAGTCATTCTGATGCTGAGAAATTAAAAAATTGGCATGTCAGAACCTATCTTCAGAACCTTGTTTTCAAGCACATTTGCTTTAGTATATATCTTTTAGAAATTTAAAATATAAATTTCAAAAGGCTGTAGTCCACATGTGTAAAATAGGTTTGTGTTTACATGTAGCTCACATGTTGTAAACATGCAGGAAGATGACATTGCCTTAATTACATTAGGAAACATTGGACCCCAAGCAGCCCAAATGATTTCTGTGGGAGTTCTTACTTTGTGATGTACTATTCAACATTTATTATTATATCTTTTTTTCATTTTAAATTTTCCACAACAGCACTGCTATATGTATATGATGAATTGGTACAAAGTTGGACATTCTGTTATAAGGAGAAAGGACTGTATGTTTTGTTAGTTTGTTTTAAATAAATCATTATGTGTTTCTGTGGGAACATTTCTGACCACAAACACCTCAACTTGTTGAGAGAGCAAAGTTGAATGTTTTGCATAGCAATAATAAAGGTTTGTCTAGGCAGATCCATCAGCTCTGCTCACTAGAATTACCCTCTTCATAAAAATTTATTGGCTATACCATCCTTGTAGCCATGGAGGTACTTGCCCTGTCTGCCCCGACTCCCTGCCCTGTGCTGCACCCAGACACAGGCAACAAAAAACTGACTGTTGTGCAAAAAGAACTGAATTAAGTATTAATTTTAAATTTATGGAGGACAAATGCCTTTGTACAGGAAGCTATGTCTATTGCAGACAAACTCACTTGATGTATCAATACATACTCTTAGTAGATCTGTTGTGGCCCATTGTGGATGACAATACCAGAATAGCAAAGAAAATATATTCAGGAAGTATTCTCTGAGGATAACATTGTTACATACAGTGATTTGCATGAAAAGGCAGGAAAATATTTTCTGAAATTTTACTACATTCATGTGCTTTTACTGGGGATAAAGAAACAAACATGGTATTTTTGGCCAGCAAGAGAGAGATCAATGGAGGACAAACTTAAAGCTGTATCTCAAATGTGCTTACCTACATAATGAAAATATGTTGAAAAAGAACATTCTATACTTTTTTAAATGGTGTTACATTTTATCTATCTTGGCTCTCACTAGAAGAAAGTAATGTGCAAAGACTTTGTAAAAGGTGAGAAAAATCCCAGTGTCACCAATAAGCATGTTTTTAAAAGGATAGTCGTTTACTACCAAGGACATTCCCCATTTGAGGGGAACTTTATAACTTTGCTCAGAACTCCTGTGTTTTTATGAACAGTGATTTAATATATTGTCATGTTGTTTGGAACAGTGTAAGAGAATTTCTTTTCATTTCAGATCTTATTTTGCTGTTGGATTAATTAATTTCAGATCATGTGTATTTCAGATCATACTGTAGAACCAGAAGAAAATATTGGTGAAAAGAGGCAGTGCTGAACCAGTTGCTGCATCTACAGGGCAAAGACAAGAGCTTTTGACCCCTCAGCCAAACGTAAGCAAACGTAAGCATAGCATTAACTATATGCCTGCTAAAATCTGTCAACTGGTTTTGGTGGATGTGGAGCATCCTGCCATCAGGTCACTACTGTTCTAAAGACCCAGTAGAATAAGAAGATGAAGGAATGGTTGTGTGAAGAAGAAAGTCATCAAGCAACAAAAAAAGTGTGATTTGATCCATTCAAGAAAGAAAGGCAAATATAGACAAACTTTGGCTTTGAAGGCTGTCACTGACCTCAACAGAACCAAGCTAGAGTAAACCATGCACACAATAAGCAGATGAGTTGAAAAGCACTAATAGTATGGAAATTCCACAGTATTGGGCATAGCAATTGTTTAGATGTGCACACTGACTCTGCATATTTGCTTTGCACTGGCTCCTATTGTGCTGCTTCATGCATACATTGTATGGGGCCAGAAGGGAACAGAGAAGACAAACCACTCCTGATGTCAATTGTTCTTCTGGCAACTTCTTGGAATGACTGAAAGATGCAGTGGTTCTTCATCTGACATTCCACTCCCTCTCTGCCTTGTGAATATTTGTACTGTGCTTTCCTCAGTGACAAAATGTTGAATAGCTCTAAATGCACATTTCCTGGTGTTTTCTGACTATGGATTTTTGGCCTCCAACAGTACATGGCAATTTCAGCCAAGAAGGAAAATAATATCCTTTAGATGTGATGTTCTACTAGTAAAGAGTCAAATCCCTTTATCCAGCTGCAAATTGTTTTGGACTGTGAATTATGCAGATTGTGCAATAAAGGCACATAACACTCATGTCACATGTCCGTAAAAAATAGATCTGTTTTATAGGGATATAACTCAGTTTGAATGTGGTCCTTGGTATTCTTCACTGGTCTCTACCAATTCATTGGTATTTAAATTTATGTTAATTTCATCAAGGTGTGAAAAGATCTTCTTTTGCATATACATGAACTAACTATGTTACTATTCAACCAGCTATTTTCCCTTTTTTTAACCCAAGAGAAGCTTGTTGTATTAACAGAAAGAGAAAAAGGGAGATTACAAAAGCACATTTTGAAGACTCAGGAAATGTAGCCATTGAATCTGTTTTTAAAGAAGCTATCCAGTATTCTCCTTCCCAGTCTGAGTGAAAATTTTGGATGGTATCTTCATGGCACATGACCCTTCCAGAACATTACAGAGAATTATCAATTAGGACTTTTGTATTAATCTATAAGGTTACCATCCTGGGACATTTCATTATTGCATCTTAACTATGAAGATTCTATAGAATGGCAATTGTGCTGGTGGAATGTATAAATGTTTTTTTACATTTCAGAGATGAATGAGTAGTGGATGCCAACGTTTTAAAGGTCCACATTTTCTTCAGAACTGACCATGCAAATTAAAAATTTTCAGGAAGTAGGTCACACTTTTGGCTGTAAAACAGCTATAATTTTCTGTTAAAACTATTGTTAATTAAAAAAAACCAAACCAAAACAAACAAACAAACAAAAAACCAACCAAAACAAAAAAAAATTTTTTAAGATTTACCTTTCGTTACTCCCTTTGAATGTTATCTACTATGTAAGTCCATTTCTGCAATAAAGTGTTACTTCTGCTGGGCCAAAATAGTTAATCATCCTTCTATATGGAGTTTGTATTTATGAACTATATCCTTTTGTTGACTGAATGAAGACAAAAGCACATTTCCAAAGACCTTTTAAGTGACTCAACAAAGCACATAATGCAGGACTTGTCTTACATATCTGTGATGATACAGTTTAATAGTTTTATAAGGCTATGGTGGTGTGTAGTTGTCATGATGGTAGATTGTGCTGGTCTGTATAGATTTACTGTCATTCTTTAGGCTTTTCATACATGACAGAGGTTGTCTGAAGCACAGCAGGGACATGAAGCTTGCAGGGGTTAAGTGTTACTTGCCTCCTGGCTCACTACATAGTCCTCTCTTCACACATACAGAGATGAGGTGCAGGGTACATCCGTCACTGGGCCGATGACATGATGGATTACTCACATCATTGTCAGTACAGTCAAAATCACTCTGTTGCCGATAAAGTAGCCCCTTTTCTTTACTCTGGTTGAGTGAAGCTATTTTTCCCTCTGGTTTTAAAACTGTAGCTCTCACAAACATTCCTTAAATCAAAAATGGAGAAGACTATTTTTTAATTGCACAGAGTAGTTTTGGGCCATAGATGACAAGTTCCTTTGAGAATTATTTTCAAAATGGACCAAATGTTTTACATATTTGATTTCTTCTGATCCTGAAAATAAAATATTTTAAGATGGACAACAAATGCTTTTCTGAACTCATTCTTCTTCATGATTTATCAGAGAGTTTGAATTGCTAGCATCACTTTCCGATTCTTCTTCTCTTGTGAGAAAAGAAACAGATATCTTTGTAGCAGAACTGGAAGAGAATAAAGCACTGGAAAATGGCAGGGCTTTGGAAATGTTTGGATGGGAGCCTTGCAAAAGCTGTGCAGTGCAAAAAGAAATTCAACAGAGACTCCAATGCTGCTTGGCTCTGAGTCAGTCACAAACTCTTCTGCACATAGTGTTTGATGTTGGAGCCTTTCCCTCATGGCAGCTGGAAACTTGAAGGGGGTGACCTGAGGTAGAGGCAGGAAGTACATCTTGGACAGGAGTTCTGACATCTAGTCTGCAGAAGAGGAGTGCTGAGTGCAACATCTATTTTTCTGGAAAATTACTGTCTCCAAGAATTCCATGTGAGTTCATAGTTATTTCCAAAACCCTCCCTGACACAAAGTTTTGCTCCGTAATGCCTTTCCCACCCTATCCACACAAGCCTAAAGGTGAGATGAAGACTTGAGTTCACTCGTTGCTTAAATTGTGTAACAGACCCACAAACAAGCAAGCATGTTTGGCAAACAAATGTGAAAGCGCCTTGCTGGACTTTTGATACCACATGAGCACCACTTTCATCCCATAATGAGTATTTTAAGGCTTTCATGGCACACAGTTGTGCTGTTCCATTCACAATGGCATAGTGACAACTCAGCCTAACTGTTTCTTATATTCTGATACTGAAGTCAAAAGTTCCATTGGAGAAGTTGTGCTTGGAGAAGGAAACTGTAGTCACTGTCTGGTTACTTGGTATAGAAGAGAGTTGGAGTGAGGCATATGCAGGTATACACCTAACTGCAAGAACATTTTTTGTTATTCAAGCCTTTTTGTAGTCTGTGATCTTAACCTGTAATATATAGCGTGGTTTCCAATATTTTCCATTTTATTTATCTTTTCATTCCAGTATAAGTGCCTCTACATGCACACACGAAGCATAAATATAGTGTGTTGTCTGTGTACATTGTCTTTGCAAATAATCATAGAAGGCACAAAAAATTATTTCTCTTTTAAACCCAGAAATTTTTCAAAAACACATGATCACATTTGCCTACTAATAGGAAAATTTATCTACAGAAGCTACATGACAGCTGACTTACTTAAAGGAAAACAAAACAACCTAAAGCTTGTGCATGCATATCAAGAGCACAAAAGATACATACTCTCCCATACTTACACACCCACGTATTCTGATACATCTAAATAGCTTTGTTTTGAAGTTTTAATCAGATTTAAATGGAAAGTTATTGAAGAGAACTGTGTGGTCTGAATTTTAATCCCTGAACCCACTGGCTTCTTTTTTATTTCATGTGGTGTGGCCTTGAATTGCAGAATGTTTTAAACATACATAATGAGCTCAATGTCAAACTGTTGAGCCTTTTGTCTTTAACAATAAGCACTTAGCTCAACTAAGTGAATAGAAATTGCTTTAGTGAATTACAAAGGCCAAGGTTTTACAGTGCACTAATACTGACATTAATTAATGTAGACATCGTCATATTTTTACAAAGATATGGGATTAAAATCAAACGTTAAAAAAATGTAGCATGCATCAGTAAATAACCCAAATTTCAACAGTCAAAGATCCTGCATAAAAGTATTTCTTCCACCAATAGTGATACTTTTTTTTTTTTTCTGATTCGTTTGCATTTATACAGGCTGCATTTATGGTACAGGTTGAATAGCAAGAATCAGAAAGAAATAATGTGAATAATATGTGAATTTTTCTCACTTGGAAAGAGGTTGGATCTCCAATTCAAAACAAACACTTTCTCCTGTCATATTTCCTAAAGGGTATTTTCAATAGGATAACTTTTCTAATGTTAGAAAATAAACTTATTTCCTTTCCTCAAAATCAGGAGTATTCAGAAATTTACAGTAAATGGCAATTCATCCTTTAGAAATTCCTTCAGCCTAGTCTAGAGTTGCTGCCAGAGATCTGAATGCTTTTGCCTAAATCTCTGTAATCCAATAAGCTTTTGTGTTTAGCAGCTTGTTTTGAAACTTGTATAGCACCCCAGTCTGTGTCTCACTATGTTCGTTTGCAGGCAGGTGAGTGCCCGAGGGCCTGATTATTATTCAAGCCAGGAGGCCTTCACAGCCCCAAACAGAATGTAATTTGTAATTAACTGTCATTTACTTCTCTCTGCACTGACTTGTTGTTCAAAAGACAATGTATTTGAGCTGGTCACTAGCTTCTCTTTGTTGTGGATATGTCTTTCAGATCTAGTTGTATTCATAATGTTTAGAAAACCAAGTATTTGCACTCCTGAAACCAAAGCAGGAAAGGGATTTCACTGACTTTTCCTAAATTAATTAGGTATATGCAATTATGAATACTTAAGTATGTAAAATTAAGTATTTGATGCTCTGGGATGAGTTTCTGGGCAGAATAGTTAAGTTCATGTGAGACATATTTAATTGAACTTCATTAGGGATAGTGCATTCATGATTTGAACTTATTACAGTTGAGATCTGTAAAATGAAAGTGCATATTTAAGTTGTGGGAATTTTTCTTAACACATTTTAAACATCAGAACTGCATTTTGTCACTGAAGCGGGACCACTAATGTATTCTGTGAATGTACCCATAAGATGAATTTGTAATTGTCCCCATGGTAATCTTTTGTTAGCTGAAATAAACAAAAGAATAACATAATACATTTATTTCTTTAAGGATTTTGCTTCGAATTATTATTGACATAATTTTAATTCACAAACAATAAAAAGAAATTAACTCTTTTTCTATTAAAACTCTTTTTCACGCACTTGGGTAACAGTAAGTATCCACACATAAAAGCCCTTTAAAAATAGGTTAAACTTATCTGATTCTGACCTTTAGCTCAGCCTTAAAGAGCTATGCTGCTATTTTGCCAGGGCAGTCAGCCTGTTTCCTCTCTTTTATCGTTGCTGCTATTGCTGCTGTTGCCTATTCCACCTTCACAGGTGCCACTGCTGCACATCTTTTGTGGCAGCTGGAGTGAGAGACTCTCCGGACCAGGAGACCCGCACAGCTGGTCCCTAGCCCCTGCCTTCGGCTCCTCTGCAGAAAAGGAGCACCTCCCTCTGGTTCCACCAGCTCTTGGCCTGCTTCACATTTCCCAGCACTATCATGTCAGATTGCATATTCTGGGCAGTATGTACCCGTCAAGGGGATGCATAAAGAGGCTCAATGGCATTCTTTTGTCCTACTTAGAAAAGGGGTGGGGGGAATGGGTGGGTGGCTGGTGGTGGAGAGAGAAGAAAGAGAAGAAAGAGCAATGTCTATAGGAACAGCTTTCCCCCCGTGGTGATTTGCATAAAGTTGGATTAAGCAGTGCTTCAAGCCCCCAAACGCTGATTACTTGCACTGGGCCTTATTAATTATTTCCTTCTTTATTTGAAACAATTAAGGGGAGAAAATAAACACTGTGTCACTATCTCTTTAAGATCAGGAGCAATAAAAGCATAAGACCCCAAAGAAAGCCCGCTTTTTGTGGAGTGCTTTCTGTTCTCGCCAGCCACGCCGGGGATAGCAATTCCCATGTGTTATCAAAAGAGACAAGAAGCAGCAGGCTTTAGCACCTAGCTGAGCGGGATTGCTACATGCCACTCTAAGTGCGATTAAGCTTCCTTTAGTGCACCAGTGACATCACTGATGGCTCAAAGCTGCAGCTACTCAAGAGTATTAGAATGCATTTCATGCTTGGCTTACTCAAAACTGCAGAGCTAAAATTTACACCTTATTTGATGTTCTTCTCCCTGCTGTTAATTGGTAAAGGGATCTCTGACCCTTTTGATCTCTGCTACAATCCTCTAAATGCCCAGGTCTGCTAAACTGTTCAGCAGGAGATGCTCAGCAGTTGCCCAGTAATGTGAAGTCTTTTTTTGGTTTTCGTGCCTTTGGTTTACATCCAAGTTGCACAGAAATAAGAGATGACAGTTGTTATAGATATGCTGGTTTAATTACTTGTCAGCTTAGAGCTGATATCTCGGCTAGCCAACGTGGAAGCTTAACTTTCTTCTAGTAGCTTAAAGCATGACCAACTGCTAGTGCTTTTGTATTTAGCCATAAAACTCTGGATACATTTAAGATAAAAAGTAAAATAGAGGAACAGCCTTTTTTATTTACTTGCAAAAATGGTCAGCTTTTGATGCACTTGATTTCATGTAGATCTTAAGTAATGTACAATTTGGTTGTATTGACATGTGAGTGGATATTGGGCTTGTTTTAATTCCAATTTATAATTGCATGGGGAATAACGAATACACTTTTCCCCTGCTACCTTTGAAATGGGAGATTTAAAATCTTTATGGGAATTGAGGAGAGGTGTATTGTATTGACTCCACTACAAATATTACTATAAAAAGTTTTATCAGCTTTCCTTGAAGAGCCATCCCTTCAAAAGGAGCCTGGTGCATATAATTTTAATGTGTATGTGACTAAAAAGGATTAGCATACACACACCTCTGCATATGGCTGAATTAATTGCACAGAATACTTTGAATTTTAATGGAGGTGAGGTATCCATTAAGCACTTTTGAAGAATTTGCTTAGTAAAGAACAAATGAATAATGCCCTAATAATTGTTGCCTATAGGTGAAGGCTGGCTAAAACGTGACCCGACAGTCGAGACACCATAGTCTCCCCCTCCAAACCCTGTCAGAGGTTTTTAGTGTTTATCCCAGGCTTTGTTATCCACTAAGATACATAGTTTCCATTGAAGCGAAACAGATTATTGGTTACTATAGTTTCCCTATTGCTCAATTCAGTGCTGTGAAAAGCCAGGCACAATAGGTTTAAAAGTCCAGTTAGGACAAATAAATCCACGTTGAGAAGAATGAGAGAGAAGATACCTGTTCTTCTGTCTTTGATGTATTCTTTATTTTGTAGGATAGAAGGGGAATTAGTGGAGGGTTAATTGTTCAGTGCTTAGAGCTCTGTCTTTCCAGTTTACTGCAGAGTGAAATACAGTGCTATAAAGACAAAGTGAATATTGTTTGACTTCTTCCTCTCCCCCCTTCTTTCCAGTTTTCAAAATGTGCAAGATACTGTCGCTATGCTGTGGAGACAGGAATACAGATTTCTGAGTTTAATCTCTGGCATTATAATTTCCCTGCACCCAGTCTCATCCATGTTGTGTTTCCATGCCAAAATGGTAAAAGGCATTCTCTTAGATCCTGAGAAAATTACCCCACCCAGAATTTTGAGGTTAAGCTACAGAAAATTTACATTAAGGAAAGTGAAAATGTCAGCTTTCACCAGGATACATCAAGAACCAACCACCTGAACACGCTGGCAAAATTAATATATTCTAGAAGGCCAACACAAAAATGTTAAGAGGGACTTGATGATACTGTGCAGATTAAAGCAGTGGCTTTTGTGCCTCTGGAAGCTATGTTTGCATTCAGCCCAGTATGACTAGGAAAAAAGTTAATTTGATTTGATAACTGAAAAGGTCACACATTTTGTTCAGTGCCTTGCATGTTTTTTTCCTTAACTAGATTCTCCATTTCAGTCAGAGCTCACTTCTAAGGATTTCTACGTTGCTATAGCCCTTGTTGAATCCTGCCAAGAAACAACTTGTGGACAGCATTCTACATGCATAATACAATAGCAAAATGGAAACCTGCTGAAGTCACGCTGTGTTTCAAGCTTATTTGACTACATTTATCTTATACTTTTCATTCTTCAGTGCAAGTTCATGAACAAAAAGGATAGAGTGGAACAGTTAATCAAGCTCAGTCTGTAAAACACAGCACAGGTAAACTACAAAAAAGCTTAAATATTGGCAATCTCTACTAAAAGTACAATCGTGTTCTCTGAAGATGTTATTTGACATTGCTGAAGGTTTCATCTTGATTACTTTCAATAAAATCCAAAGTAAGGATGACTGTCTTGCCTCACTAAGCAGCAAGGTTTTATCACGAATTACAATCTTTTATTACCAGTAGTTTAATAGGTTTATGATAGGTCATAAAACAGTTCAGCATGGGAGTACATAAAAGGAATAGGTTATATAGCTGTGACATCTTAATATCTATTCATTGTAATAATTTCATTATCTTTAATGGTGGTATTTTTTAAATAAGTTCGTATGCTTTTACATGGAATAGATGGCCACCAAAAATGGGAGGTGAGGGAAAACCACATAAATATAGAGTAAAATACTTAATGAGGCATTTTGAAAACTTCTAATGTCAAAAACATGTAGACTGTATCACGCATGTGGAGTCTCATTATGGGTAATTATAATAAAATTATAAGTGCTATAATAATTCTAACCTTGAAGGCACAATAAAGGATAGTTATATTTGCCTTCCTAGCCCACACATCTGAGACGTTTTCCTCATTAATTATATTTCATGTAAGTATAATTATGTAGTGTAAGACTAAAATTCAAAAGTCTTTGCTAAATCACTGCTAATGGTAGCCTTACTCTTCTGAGCTTTAATATAACTAATTATATCTTAAGTTATAGGCTGAAATAAGAAATGGAACCAAAGTAAAATTTACACTGTATGGGATTTTTTCCCTACTGGTTGTTATAATCTGTAATGTAATTAATGAATGGAAAGTAAGTTAGAGAAAATGGATTATTGTTTGAAACTATAGTAAAAGTCAAACCTAATTCCTCCACTATAAGTTATTCTGACTTTTTCTTCACTGGAATCATGTTGGTCTAAAATTCTACATTTTCTGTGACACAGAACATTATGTTAAATGCTTATAGACATTTTTGGAGGGGGGATGACTACACGAAATATTCTGATAGTTTCTGTAGTGCGTAAAATATTTAACTATGATTTAAATACCAAATCACATTACACATTATAGCAGGGAAATAGTGTTTTGAAATGTTGTAATACTTAATTTATTACGATTTGGCTTGTCATATTTGTTCACAAGTCCATACCTTTCTCCATCAACCAATTGCTACACTAGCAGATTTGTTGGTAAATCAGTTATTTTGACTTTACCTTGAAAGTAAATGTATACTCAACACCTCAAAATGGAATAATTCAATACAAAGACACATCTTTTCTTCATTATGAGTATTATTTAAACTATATATTTAACAATACTACATATTACAGGATAGAGAAGCAAATATATTTTCACAGAAATAAAGGTGAAAAAAAACCCCTCAGAAAGTAATGGAAATATTTAAATAATTTAGGGTATCTGTTGACTTTAAAAATAATGCTAAATATTCAAAGTTTTGGGGTTTTTTCCCCCTAAAGTTCAACCACTGCTGGAGGGATGCAATCTGAAGTTCTTTCCAATAGTGAAAAGATGATTTATAAATTTTTGTGAGATGGTTTTGAAGAGGGAAAAATATTCAGGGATTCAACAGGCCTCCCCAAAATTGAAGCTATCCATTTACTTTCTTTCCTTTACTTACCAGAGTTTATTATGTGTTCATACAAAAATATATATAGCTACAGAGTGTATGTGAGAATTTAACACACCTAATATAACATAATTTGTTTATTTTACCTGTGCATACAGAATCACATATTTTATTAATATATTCCTACATTAACTCTATCAGGATTTCAGACCTTATTAGGATCAATGGTGCTGAGATTGAGACATTCTAAAACAGTATAATAAATCATATAATTATCACTTGCATCTGGATGTATCATATACCTGCAGGTATAATTCAAAGCAAATATTTACATGTATGCCACAGGTTTATACACTTTTGATTTCCTAGGCAAGAGGACTTCTTCAAAAAGCAATGTTTTGAAGTACTTTATATTGTAAGAGGAATACCTCAGGCCTGGTAAATTTCTTCTTTTCAGAAGGAGGAGAATAGGATGTAGGAAGAAAATAAAAAGAGCAAAATCCATAGAATGGACTATGTTTGTTCTGTAATCCATGTAGATGCTACAATCATCCATACCTGTGTCACATTACAGCACGACGTTTCAGTTGAAGTTATAACCTGAAAAACAGTGGAAGCAAGACTAACAGGGGGCAGGTAGTCAGCTTCTTAAGTATAGTTTTGAACAAAAAGCACCTTAGACCTCTTGATTGCAAAAATGACTTCATTTTTTTTTAGATGAAAACTATACCTGGTTCTTTAACTGGACAAGGAAAATGACAATTTTTCTGTCAAAAAACAGGGTTTTTTTAATGCTGTCTTGATCAAATTTCAATTCATAGAGCAGTTAGAAACCTCAGGTTCTCTGGATTTAGAATGGAAAACAGAGGAAAACCTGCCATTGCAGAAAATTCTCCCTGTGGTTCTTATCCAGAGATACACTGCTGCAGGAGTAGCCTGTTTAGGTGGGATTTGCAAGAAGAGGATTTGAGGAATTGTACTGAGGTACAGAGCTGGTGTGGTAGTGTTTGGATTTATGTTGAGGCTTTCTTGTGGTATTAGTTATTAGTTGAAGCTGATACAGTGTTTGTAATTTAACTACACAGTATTTGAAACACTAGGCACTTTTTTTTTTTCTTTTAATATGTTTTAAATACTAGGGGAATAATGTTGCCAGTTATGCACCCAGGCCCTTGTTACACATAGGAAAATCTTGTGCTATCAGTCTCTCTTTGCACAGAATGCAATTATTAAATTGTGGTTATTCTGTTTCTGATAAAATGAATAATTCCCCTAAGCAAATAGTCAGTAATAAGTGAAATGACTTTAATTACTTTAATGTTATAGTAGCAATTTATTTTCTTTTCTTATGTTCTCATTATCAAGAGGCTTTATAAAAAGACAAGTTAGGGGATATTGCTAATAGGGCATGTTGCTAATAAAATCCTTTTCACTCTTTTCTCTTATGTCACATCCCACTTTGGGCACTATTTTAAGAGAGGTTTTGCATGACCAGAGTATCACAATGTGGTACTTTATTTTCATTTTTGGGTCCCATTTTTATTTGCTTTTGACTGCTTTGCACATCCTACAAGATAATAGATAAAGCCGCAGGAGGACTCAGGTGTGATAGTGTTGTTAAGTGTTTTAATAAATTAGATGCAGCAAATAATGTTAAGCATGTACAAATTAATCAAAGCAGTACCTAACTTTTCAGTCCCTGGCCCTCCAACAACAGTTAAAACCCAACGTTCCTAATATCTTTCTAAAGGGCATGGGCTGATCAGCAAGTAATCTCGAACACCTGCATATGGAGTGAGGAGCCAGCTGAAGCAGCTGATAAGAAACATAATGTGATGCTCAAGCCCGATATCTCAAGCTGTTCTTCTCTAGAGGTTATCTGAGGCAAGACAGTAGAATGGCACTGTCTTTAAGAGATCTATGTTTTGGAAGCCCCTCTTGAGCATTTGTGAACTCATATAGTCTTCCACTGAGATGGACAAGGCTACCTTTTTCCAAAATGTCGTTGTCAAGATAGGTCTGCTGTTAATATATTTATTACATTCACTGATATTAAAAAACAAATGTGCTGACCTTAATTTTGCTTTAAGGGAATCACCTAGTTTTAATGTAACTGGAATGAATTTTCATCTGTGAGGCATATGCTATCAAAGCTCTTTCATGTCAAAAAGTCTTTTGAGAGACATGAAGAAACCACTCTTCACTCAAAGAGAAACTAATGTAACAAGAATATTTTAGTCCAGTCACTTAATGGTCTTAACTAACAATTACTTCAGTCGTCTGCCTCTGCTTACAAATCCTTTTTTCGTGGAGCAGCTTTGGATTTCCTCTGACATTTTTTCCACAGGCATTAGTGTAAATAGCTGTCTTGATCAACAACAGATCTATTTTTGTTGTTGGGTTTGTTGTTTTGTTTTGTTTTTTTCATTAGTCAGGATGTCTAGACTATCTTGTCCCTTAATGTTGTATTACCACACTTATAGGCTACAGGCTTAGGAAAGTTGCTATCTAGATTTGACTGTGTTGCTATAGAGTATCCATTAACTGCTTTCTGCAAATCTAGTTTCTTTATCGTGCACTGAAATAAACAGAACTAGATCTGAGGCCCATGCCTTTCAAAGAAATAATATGCACATTTAAGAAAATGCTAATGGAGTAAAATTATAGAAGCACAAGTCTTAGCATAAAAAGTGCAACAGGACACAATTTATATCTTTCAGTATTAGGATTTGTTGGGAAAGACTTCTGCCACCACACATGCTAAACAGAGACAGAGGATCATCCAGGCTACTTAACATGGAAAGGGAAACTTCTGGAGACAAGCCCAGCATTGTGACTACTTCCAAGGGACCAGAGACTTTATAATCCAGCATTACCTGGGTCTTTCATGTACGGGTTTTCCCCTGTTTAGATTGTAACCCTTAGAAACCCCCCACACGTGAACAGATACTTTCTTCCCGGGTATCCAGCCCCGCTCCCTCCCCTCCCCCCGACCTTATTGGATGTACCACCAGTCATTCCCCATTCTTGGGCTTCCACTAGGTTTTCGTCCTTCTGCTCCCTTATTGGCCCCTGTGTCCCCCAAACCACACAACTCCCCCTGAACCCTTACCCAATCACATCCTACCTCCCAAACCCCGCCCAAAGAGCTTATATACCTTTGAGTAACATAGTTAAAGGCTTTTTCTACGACCTCACCACCTCGGGATGCTGCCTGTCCTTACCCCTGACCACGTGGGGATTTTGCAATCCCTTCCATACTCCGGGAAGCCTGGGGAAATAGATGGAGCCGGATCCCCCCAAAAACTGTTAAGGATTAATATTTTACTTACCTCAAAGATTTTCTTCATTATGCTATTCATTATCTGGTGCAAATTTGCTCATCTGATTCAGTTCTCCTGCCTTTGATTAACTTAAATAATTTCATGTATGCTTTTGTATATTTTTTTATTTTGATGCCTTATTTTCAACATACGTACCTACTCTTTACTGCAGATGGCACCCAGCATTTTAGTAGTTTAACCAAATTGCTTCATATGGTCAAACACTTCTCTCACCTACTTTCCTCTTAAGTATAGAAAATGCCCCCCTAAACATTATTTTATGTCCTCATCATGTGTAACAAAATTTCCCCATTTTAGGTTGCATAACAATAATTGCTGAAAGACAAAAATCTTTCTCTACTTCCTAGAAGTAATTCACTTAAAATTTGCACTAAAACTTTCCTTAAGTGAAGGTAAAGTCCCAGTACAACTTTTGAATAAATCTAGGTTGGATTCTAGTTAAAATTAAACCTAGTTTCCTGTTAGGACCTGATAAGTCTGACTTGGTATTCAGAATTGAAAGGAATTTTAAATTTGAAAAAGAACTTGTAATAATCAACCTCCTTGAATATGATTCTACAGCATGAAACAATTATATCTGAATTAGGATTCAAGTAGTATTATTAAATTTTAAAATCTGTTTTTTATAGATTTTTGAAGCTTGCCTGGTTCAGGTTTTATATGCATGTCAACTATTTATACTTAATTAAAATTTTCTCATGAAACAATTTTTAAAACTCTGGATTCAATATCGGACATAAAATACATATGTGAAGTTTTACTTGTTTCCTTGACTTGCACACTGTTTCCACTGGTGCCATCTTGTTTTCATCAGCCAAGTGCCTTGTACCAGCTTGCAGTCATCTCTCTTGTCTACTGTACACCAGTCCCAGGCACTAGTGCAGTCATCTCCTGTGATTCAAATTACAAGTTAGTGCCCATGCATTGTTAGGGTTAGGTATCACATGAGAGAGGAACTTCAGCACAAGAGCTCCAATTTAATCTGGTCTTCTGTGTGCAATGATACATTGAAAGATCATTACTTGCATTCATAAGTAATTTCTCTTGTTAGTAGCCCTAGGAACCACTATGAGCAAAGGACATTACAATTTGGTTCATAATTATGTGTTATTCTGTGGAAGAACACTGCCTGAGAGACTGTAAAAACAGCCAATATGACCATTTCCTGGAGTGCATGGAGCTGACAAACCAGTGAGCAACACCAGAAACTGACAGCTGCCTCAAGATTCAGAAGCTCATGTTTTGGAGGGTGTTTTGTAGCATAGATAGTGATGTATTGTATTAGATAGATAGTTATTCCCCTGTGTCTGTATGTTTATGGTGGTGGCTACCCAGTTACCTGTTGTGTATTCCCTATTCTTTTACTGGCTGGGCTGTGATGCCAAACCCAGCATCATCATGTGAAGCTAGCCACACCCCATCTGTATTCCCCTCCTTCCCTCTTAGCCCTTCCCCTACTTGCCGTGATCCGCCTCTAACTCCTCCCACTTTCCAAGCTTCTCCCTGACACCTATATCTGTCCGATGCTCCCTGAATAAAGAGAGTTCTAGCCTTCACCTAACATCGGCTGGGACCGTGTCCTTTCCTCCCTTCGGCACACAGCATTATTCCTTTCAAATACCCTGTGTTTCTTTTGCTATATTACCAGAAACCTCCTTAGGAGACCAAAGAGAGGAGACACTTGGGAGGCTGGTCTGTGGGACAGGAACACTGAGGGAAGGGTCGAAAGTTTGGCAACCTTGAAATCATCCCCATTCACAGAGCTTCAGACCTGCTAGACATTGAATACCACTACCTTCTTAATGCATTGTCACAAGCTGGACAACATTCTTTATTAGCTCTGAGAGACTTTAAATTTGACATCAACAGTAACTAGCACAACAGCACCAGTTCCCAGCCTCATTTGATTCATACCCAAATTAATACCTCTTGGGCAGGATCTGAGCCAAAAGCCTCAGCATGCCATTCAGCTGGGTCTCGAGGGTTTCATACATGCTCAGATTATGCATGCCTTTAATCCTATTGCACATTAAACAGCATGAATAGGACAACATCTTGGTCAGCTGAAATCCTAAAACAATATTTAGATCAGACTAACTGGTACTAAGCATCTTGTACTTAGCTGCTCCCCCAAACACAGTGTTTTTTCTGACAAGTCTTTCCTTGCCCACTGGGTCAGGGATCAAAAAGACTAAAACTTACAAATGATCCCCTGCTGACTTCCAAATCCCAAACACAGAATCTGTGCACAAAATCCTTTGGAAGAGTAGAAGTAGTCACCGAGGTGTACCTGTCAATCAAAATTTTCTCACTATTATCTTTTATTCCCCTCATCTGTTTGGATTTACACACTACTGTCACTCAAACTCTATTTGACTCAAGACTGAAACAACATTCTGTCATAGTTGCACCCTCATATCTGAGTGCTGTGCACTCAGTGCTCTAGAAACTACAGTACAAAATATCAATTGCATGCTGCAAGAAATATTTTTCCTTCTCACAGAGGACTATTTTGATTTTTAGGGACAGTTGTGATATTTCAGAACAATATAAGTTATTGCATAAAAGTACCTCAAAGGAATTTGATAGTTTAGCTGTTCAGCAGAAGCAGGATGGAAGTTATTGTCATGGAACAAAATGAGATGTGCTTGGGTCCAGACAACAAGTGTGGGGACTGTGGTCTTATCAATTGGAAATTAATGAAATGGAGGAAAACTTGTGTGTGTGTAAATATGCACAACTAATGTGATGCAGTTGTGAAAAAGAATGGCAAGTTCCAGGATACTTTAGACCAGGTTATTTTATCATAGACCAGTATTACTAGTACCATCAAGGAAGACAATCATAAGACTTCTTTGGGAATGTTATATGCAGAACTAGTTATCTGTATTCAGAAAATATAGAGCTAAATGCAAGAAAGATTTATTAGAAACATGCAGTAGCTATTTTGTGATAATAAATTAAAAATATCTAATTTCTTTAGAGTTAATAAAAGAAGGTTTAAAGGGAATGTAATAACTCAGAAATACAGTTAGGGCTAATTTCAATATATATTGAAATATATTGAAATAAATATTCAAGAGGAAGAAGAGTTTTTATATCAAGGAATTACATCAACATAATAGAAATTATAATAAATTGGTCACAAATACATTTAGTTTGCTAACTAGGTGATCTATAACCATCCAAGAAATTAATTTCTAGTTTCCAAATAGGGCAGTGCAGTAGGAACTCAATGTAAGCTGGTGCTAAGAAGGAGAGATTTTAAAACTTACAAAGAGAATTCTGCGAAAAAAAGAGGCTAGGCTTGTGATAGAAATTATTAGGTATCCAATGTGTCAAGGGACTTGAAATGAGTACTATTTACACTGTATATAGACTGCATTAATCTTGTGCTTTGCATGTCTGATAGTCACCTCTGGAAACAAGGAGGGAATATTTTCATATCTTGGTAAACATGTTTTTTACAGGAAGGAAAGTTCGCTTTCCTGTGAGGTGTTAGAAATTGACCTTAATTAGAGAAAATGTATAGAAATTATATTCAGATGCTTCTACTGTTATTCTACTAAGGTTAATGTTCAGCATCATACTATTGTATCTCTCACTTACACAGGGTAAAATATCCACTTGGTTTGGCTTTAGAAGGAAAGATTTCCTTGAAATTCTAAGCACTTTTGTACTATGGAGCATAGTGCTTGCTTTCTGGGCTCACTTGAGTGTTTTATTTAATTGCTTCCCTGATAATGCAGGGACATAGCTATTGGAGGTGACCGTAGTCTCTTTTGTGTCCTTTTTGTGGCATACTGTGGTTTCAATTTTTGATGAAGATCTTAATTTTCCTTTGGTCCTGGGAAATGTGACAGGTGGAAGAAAGCAAAATAGATGTTATGTGGATAAATCTAAAATAAACACCTATCAGACAGTTAGCTGAGATTGTAAATTAATGGACTCAATGACCCAAGTGGTGCCTCCCAAACCAATCTTTCTGAATCTCTCAGATCCCAATCCCATGACTACATACATTTAATCCTTCCCCTGTGCCATCAATTCCCCATTAATCTCACAGATTCAACACTTGCTCAAATCCACATACTTCTCAGAAATACGCTGAAGTATTTAACATTCCCTATCATCATCCTTCTCTGAACTAAAGATGTGCCTTATAGCTCTCAGGAAATTAATCACTTTTCCATCAAAATAGCATTACTCCCAACAAATGCAGCATATTTTCATACCCCAAATACAAAATCCCCCATGTTACTAATTTTCCTTTCAGACTCATAAATTTTCCCTCACCCTTTATTAGAATGATCATCCACCCAAACCAATCCCTTTCTAAAAGTGAGCAAAACATATCCCATTACCATGAGACAGAAAGACTTTCTGTGTCTGGTCCAAGCAGTTCTTCTAAATAAATCACTCCAACAGAGTTCTGTCATAATGTTCTTTTTCCACGTAAAATATTTTGCATTGCTTTTAACATATTGCCAGTACTTCTTGGGGATATGTCTTTCCCGTCTCAGTGCTGGGATATAAGTCCCTTTATGATCACATGAGGAAAGTTCATTCAAAATACAGAAATACTGAATATTGAATGATGAATACTGAAATAATACTTGGCTTCAGCTGAATGATGAAAGGCAGTGAACCCAATCTGAAACGCTAAAAAAATGCCTTTTCAAACTGTATTGCCATTGTTACTGACAAATAGACAGTGGGAAGATGTTGTGGCTAGCTTTTGAGTGTATTCTTGGTTACCTGAACACACTGAGAATTCATACTCAAGGAGCATTTTCTAATCATGTGTTTAAGGAAAGTTTACCACAACTCTTATGGTAAGCAATCACTTGCTTCAGATGGACTAATGATGCACTTTCAGTTATTAAAAGAAGGAATGTTTTTAATGAACAGTGTGAAGAAAATTGGGCTTAAATCCCACCTTTGCCATTCCTTCTGTTATCTAGGCAACACTTATATTCTCTTTATATCTGTTTCTTCCTGTGAATATTTACTATAATAATTCTTAACTAATTCACAGGGATGTTGTGATATGAACACTAATTAATTCATGCCTTCACAGCAAATTTGGCTAAAAGATGCTATGAGAGTCTTAACAACATTACTTTTAATAATATTTGTTTGGATTATGTAAAACCTTTCAAACAGATACCACTGATTTTACATTTTCCTTCAAATTTCTCAGGCTGACTTATCTAAACAGTAAGGAAGAAAATGATTATGCAGAAGGGCCAAGTATAAGGGTAGCTACATTTTAAAAGCAGATGTTTTAAAAACAGCATGTAAAATTCAGCAAAACTAGGGAATAGATAGGGGCTTCTGTCAGGTTAGAATGATAAATGAAAGTGCTCTAGTGGCCCTTCTGTTTGTTTAGACCTCTTGTTCCTGCTACAACTCTGCACAAAACTAACATTGAAGTGCCCACTGTTAAAACATAACATAACCTGACAATGATCAGCCCAGAGGGCTTTTCCAAGAGAAGGCCATATTGTTCTGTGTGGGGAAGTGCTCTAGCACGAGATGTCTTGAGACGTGAAGGAAAGCACCGAGTGCGGAAGACTTTCCAGTACATTAGTAGTATATGAAAGGAGCTGACCAGTCATACATTAATTGCCTTCTCCTAGGGACTGACATGTGGGAAAGCACTGCATCAGATTCTCTACAGACAGCTTGTTTTCTCCTTGTTTTATAACAACAAGCACGAAGTGCAAAAGACACCAGATTTAACATTACAGGGCCCGAACACATTTTGTGTATAGTTAAGATACTTAACTTTTATAATGTGCAGAAGACTGAACAATTACAGATCCCATTATTTTTTTACTGTGCACTATTTGTAAAGCCACTACAGAATGTTTACCTTGGGAACAGCTTTAACATTAAGCATATTATATACCAAGCAGGCCATTTGTAGTTAAGCAGTTTTCTGCTAATGGCTCTAAAGTACTCTGGTTTTGACTCCAGAGGTTTTTTAAATGTCATGAAAGAGATCGAGTTTTATGATACATTTAGGATCTTTATTTGAGTAAAGTAAAGCAGCCTGATACTGTGCTGAAAACAAAATAAGAATGAAAGATTTCCATGAACATTAATGCAAAAAGAATAACAGATATTTTCAAAAGCTCTACATAGAAATTTAAGAAATGCTGCTCTGAATTTTTTTTTGTTTCTTTTTCTTTTTTCTTTCTTTCCTGTTGTTTTTCCCTACGTAGAATTTTGATATATCAAGTTATCTACTTGTGCAATGTAAAGAAACAGTAAGCATTGTATTATTTGATAACTTTGTGAAAATGTATGATATACAAGTCTCTCGAGTTTGTACAAGTGGTTTGCAAGTACGCCAGAATTTTGCCAAAGTTTCTACATCTCAGGGAAGATTATGATGGGGCCAGCAGGTTTTTTCACAGCTTGATCATTTGGCTGTATCACTTATTCACTGCAGCTTTTTTTAATGTCAGGTCTACTAACACGAAATAGCTGTAACGGATCCACATAGGCAATGCCTGACAGATAGTTGGTATAGCTCTAGTATTTCCCCACACAAAGCAAGAGTCTCTTCTTTTTTTTTTTTTTTTTGAGATGAATACACCTACACCAAGCTACCTCTGACTTGTAATAGCTCAAGGTTGTTATGGTTGAGAAAAAATGAATTTATGGGTGAGGAACAAAAACTGAGCTGTGATGAGAGACAAGTAACCTTGTCCCACCCAGCATGAGGCAGAAACAAGTATGTTTGAAAAGTGTCTGGTCCTCACACTCCTCAGGCCTTGTGGCACAGGAGAGACTTGATGGATATGCACATTGCAAAATTTTTAAGGAAATAAGAAAAGCTAGTTTTGGGAAGAATGCTGGAGGATGTTTTAGGGGTTCCTCTCCCCATTCTTTTTGGTATTGGGAAGATTGATTTAAAGTTGAAACACCACCAATTTCACTTTAGGGTAAATTTTCTATTGACTCACAGTGACACAAACTAAGCTTCACTGGTGGCTAGTATGACATCAGAGGAGACTGAATATTTTTTCAAATCCATATACAATGGTTGAATGTGACCAGTTCTCATGAAATATTTGGTGAATATTGCCTTATATTTCTCTATGAAATCAAGATAGGAGAAAAAAGATACCACCTATCTGTGGAACCATGAAGACATCTTATGCTGACAGTCCTCAAAAAGAATTTAATTTTTAAAGGAATCCTAGCAAGCAACATAATTTTCTCACATATAATGAATATTCCCTCTGCTATTCACTAGATCAATTCATGCAGTCAGACGTACAGTGAAAGGATCTAAGATGCAGAGAAATTAGCAATAGAAAGAAATCAGCAAATCAACCTTTATGCATTTAACAGACTGCTGCACATTCCCTCCAGTTTTAAGCTCTGCATGAGCATATGTTTCCTTTTTTTTTTTATGTTTTCTAGAAAGCACTCAAGGGGCTTCTCTGAAAATAGCAGGGAATGACAGGTTGAGTTTGCCAACACTTCCCTGTGCAGGTGCTTTGCTTATTTCGTGGACACTAAGCTACATGAGTGATTCTTTCTGTTTACAACTGTGATACAACAGCACAAATTCAAGGAAAGTATCTGTGCCACTGCTGGTTTCCCCAATGTCTTAGAAGTGATTAAATATTCCCACTGAAGCAGATAATGAGGAACTATGTGGGAAATAGTTTTGGGTTTGGTTTTTTGTTGTTCTGCATCTACATCCAAATTGTTTGAGATGCCAAGAATATGATCATCAATGTGCATGTAAATATTCTTAATTCACACAACATTTTTCAGGAATCAGCCCTAACTCACATGTTGAAATCATGACTGGTTATCAGCAGGCGGTGACTAGGTGATCATCTGCTAATTATACTTCTAAATGTCATTTTATTAATTGTAGCTTGATGCAAGCTAGAAAGTGTTTAGCAAACATATCTCATTGTTGGAAATTATAATTGAGGGACATATCTAATTTCTAGTTCTTGGGGTCCAGGTTTTAAAGTTGATGTAACAGGGAGCCTAAGGTGTGCAAGCCAATTCCAGGGATCCCTCTGCCCTTTGTCTGGGTAGTTTCATTTTCTTCTGCTTTGTAAAAGCCACGTTAAGAGTGTACAGTAAAACAAAGTGTTATTGTGTCAAAGACCTGGCCACTGGCCCTTTGAATATGCTGCATACAACCTAGGATGATTACCTCAGCTCTTAATGTTATTAATGCTTAATTTTATTTTCTCCTATTTCAATTAAACTTCAAGATCCAACAAGAAATCAGGAGGATTGACAAAAAGTGTTTTCTTGATAATTACATTATTAAGTAACTAAATATGCATTGTAGCAAGGCTAAAAACATAGATTATTGCTTGTTGGGATCCTAAACCAGTGGGTGTTGAATTCCTGCACCAGTGCATGTTTACTGATGTTGAGCAGAGTGGAACAGAGGCAATGGGAGGATAGGACAAACAGGCAGACTTCCTGGAATACACTATTTGGTGTTGGTGAGGCACTTCACAGAGTCATGCCTGCTGAAGCAAAGTAGGAATTTGAGCTCTGGCCTCCCACATAGTGGGTCTGTATTTTAACAACCAGGGTACTGTAAATAACGGGAATGCTTCCCTCCGGGGTACCTTGTGGGACAGAGCTCATCAGGTCCTTTCACAAAAACACAGGAAAAAGATGACTGAGTATTCCAGATGGTCATAATATTCTTAATCGGAAGAAAAGGGTGGTTTGAAACTCAGGCATGCTGGGCCCTATTTTGCTTCATTTGAAAATACTTTACCATAAAAGTTCTAGGATTTTGCTCCAGGACACTAGGATTTCAACAGCTTCCTTTTCAATGCTCTGCAAGTTCAAGGTGAATTCTGGAAGCTGTTTTTTGTTCAAACTGGCTTGCAAAAGTAGATTAATTCCTGAAGATAGTTTCCTTCTGAATCTTCTTCTTTAGGAAACAGTCCTGATAACTTTCTCACCACAAATGCACTTTTCTGCTTATGAATGTTGTTCTTTGACATTTTCCTATTTTTAGCAATATGTAAGGAAGATTGAAAAGGTAAAGTTCAAACACCTTTCCACGGGAGTCATTCTTCTTATGCTGACTAGAGAATAACCCATCAGTTTTAGTCACAAAATGCAAATTTGATCTCACCCTAATTTGGCCTTGTAGACCTATTAAAACGGAAAGAGTGATCTAGAGGAGATTCTAGTGCATCATGAGTATCATTTTAAAACAAATTATCATATACTTCAAAAAGTTACGGTAGACTGTAGTCACAGGCCATGCCAAAAGAAAGACAACTTGAATCTTTACTGCTAAGAGCAGAATGAGAGTGAAAAGCAGTTGTATAAATATGCCAGAAAAAAAATAAATTAGCCTGTATTTATAGTTGGATGCAAGAAATCTCATCCAGTTGTCAGAAACTTCTGTGGGTTTTTGTAAACTGGGTAAATTTTGAAAACAGAATACCTGAGACACAAGAAAAATTGCATATCACTGTTCTGAAATGTTGTGGAGGAGTCACATGTAATGAAGTGTTTTACTATGATTCAGTAACATTTAATGACTAACACTCAAGAATGAGACAGTGATAATTTGTGTGCTGAAGGGTTTAAACTTATTGTAGCCAGGATTTTTATCAGAAAATAGGAAGGAAGAAAAAATTTAATATAGGCATTGGGGTATTAAACCTCTCACTTTAAAGTTCAGGCCATATCAGGAAAAGAATGCTTACCATAGGACACTACTAGCCTACAACACATATTCTCCAGTAAAGGAATAGTGTTTGGAAATCATGTGGGTATAAACTATTGGAATAACAATGTTGTTTCAGTGCAAGTTGCCCTAACAAAATGGGAAATAAGAATTTTGCCTTCCACTTCTGACCCCAATATTTCTTCATCTTCATTGAATGTATTTAGCAACAATGCTGAGAATCAGATTGTTGAGCAAAGCTATTCAGTGGTCAAATGTATGTTGTCAGAGAGTTCATGAAAAAGTCATTAGCTCTCCTCCCCTCCTCTTTCACTGTCAGGCAGAATCATGTCATAAATACAGCCACTTGTCTAGCAGGATATCAATCTATCCAGGTATCACCCACTTCCTGTCTCTGGCCATATGTTTCTGTTATTTATGTCAAGAAAATAGCATTTACACAACCGCTGCTAGTTGTTTACAGAAGTTTAACTCCTGTGATATAGTCCCGCTTGTGTTGCATGCTTTTAGCCCATAGATAATACATGAGATTGTACATTTTAAAATATGCTACCACATGCATGATAGAATAAACACAGACCTGAACTGACAGCACCATCTGCCAAACACAGTTGATGTCAGGGGAATGGTCTCTGCACAATATTCCGCTGCTCCCCCATGAGATAAGGCTATTTTACCTCATGGTATAACTACACTAAATTGGACTTGTTCATTTAGTACTCAAATTGTTAAAAATCTCAGAAGCAGAAGAGACTTAGGCCTTCTACGAAGCACTGCAGAGGAATAGTGGAAATTGAACAATTGTCACATAGGTTTTTCTTGTTCTTACAAGTAACATTCTTGTTTACATACTTACACCAGAAATAAACCTGCAAGCAATGTATACACAACAATGTATACACTTGGTGCTCTGAAGTCATGGAAAATTCATAACATTAATGTTTAAATGGCCCATCTGAAAATTATATAGGGCAATCTGCTTTCAGATGCAGTCTAGCTGTTTGCAGTGAGACATTAGCAATAGTTGCATTTTTTTCTCTGTTAGAAACCCACATTATGCACAGTCATGAACAAAACAAAAAGGTTAAGGTGATACTTAACTACGTTTCCTTTTAATATTTTAAAATTCATAAACTGTTCATTTGGACTCGTATTCATTCTCAAGAGCTGGCTCTATTATCAGATTATTACCCAGAGATAGCTGCTAGGATTAGGAAGGGAAAAATGCTTTCTCCTGTCCTACAACAGGAGGAAACTCGAAGCTAGAAGGTCTCTACATAAGTTACAACCATAATTTACACGGAAATGAAACAGAGTCTGAAACAAATTTTTGAAGGACTGTATTTCTGCTTTCCAGGCACCAAATCCTACAGTGTTAATAGACACAAGTGACCAGTGTTGTTACCTGGTCAGGCTGGACAGAAGCTAGAAGGCCATTTCTTGGAACTTATTGACAATGGTAGTTGTCCACATCCCACACTGTGATAATCTTAAAACTAAGACTAGCTCGTAGTTGGATCTATCATATATTTGGATTTCCCTGTGCATGCTCCTTATGCTACCTCTGTGTGGGCCCATGCAGAAGTCCTGGAGAAACTGTCACTGTCAATATCCCAGAGAATAAGTCCAGGCACGTGCATAATACCCAATGCATTCTGGATGCATTCAGCTCATTTTGCTTCCATGAGTTATGGGTGCAAAGAGTGTTTGGCACACTTCAGGAATACCTGGGCAAAAATGTATGTCCTCTTGGCAGACAGAGGTTTGACCTGTCCACAGAGGAACTTGGAGCTCTGTTTCCAAATCCTAAGTTTGCCTGATAGGAGCTACTTCTCTTATTTGGGAGTGCTGAATTCTCTGTAGCCATGGGTTTGTGGGCTTTGTTTCTGCCAAGGTGTCCTATCCAAGACCTGAAGAAACACTTCTTAATGAAAATGTTTCCAGAAAGGTCCAGAGAAAAGTTTTAGTTTGGATGAATCAGCTTTTTATCACAGTAAAGTTTTATTGAAGAATTCCTGACCATCCCCACTTGCTGGCATCCAAATTTCCATTTTGCACAGTGAAATCACATTGGTTCTGCTATTGTGAAGGCCTTCTCTCCTGCAGATGGCTGTGGAACAAGGTATATGCTGTTCTATATTATTATTTGATGTAATATAAGTAGATTTGAATGTAATAATTTAATGTTAGTCATTCTTTGCTATTTAATGTATTTTATTATATCAGTACAAAATAAGTTTGTAAGCAGTTAGCAAATGAAAGACATAAGCAGATTTATTGTGATTCATTATTATATCTTTGCTGCACTATTTGTAAAACAAGATATCTTTGAAAAATCCTTCTCTAAGGAAGACCCAAAGAAGTCAAGATTTTCTTGTTTTCTCACATATTACTTATTTGACAATGAAAATAAAGTTAAATTATCATATTCTCACAATAAGTTATAAAACAAGTATATTTTCAATTTATAAATATATGTAATTTCTGAGTGTTTTGAACATGAACATATTTAAGAATTTTATAACTGAAAAATTAATTTTGCCATAATTTGGTACCACATTTTCTTTGTTGACATCTGCTTCCTTTTTTACTATTTATGTAGAGGTTACTGTCCATGAGAACTAACTAGAATACAGATTAAATTGTGACTTGCCAGCATGACAAATCAGTATGATTACAGGGAATTACTTCTTGTATGAATTTTTAAATTACGTAGTACCCTGACTTTTTATATTAAAAACAATAAAGAACTATCAAAGTAGACATTCACTTTAGAAATATTTGTGAAACTACCATGCTTTTAGATTAACTAACACTTTCCTTAATACAGAGCCATATTGTTGAAGGGTATTTCTGGGTTTGTTCACTTGAGTGTATTTATTATCAACAAGTTGAAAAATTTGATTTAATATCTATCAGAATTTTGATCTGTGTCTAATTTTTTCTATCAAGGGAAGTTTTAAAATCCCTAATTTTAATGTTGGTTGTGTTCATTCTTTTATTTTCCATTAACATTCAAACTATTAAAACTTATAGTTACATTTGCTGCTTATTTGTGAAACCCATAATTTCATAATTTTCAAATTTCAGTATTTTCTTCCCTTTGCAGTTGATATAATACTCTATTTGCTTTTTTTTCCTTTCTTGTCCCTATATGACAGCTAGGATTTCACAGATCTGAAAGCAAAACCAAAGTTATTTGGATCTGACACAGTACAGAAAAACACATCATGTAAACAGAAAAGTTTCTAGTCTTGCCACATCTCTTAATTTGGACTTTGGGTATAATACTACTTTTGTACATATACACAGGCAGCAAATTGTATATACACATACGTGTATTTATGCATGTGTACATTTGCAATCCCACTACATGATACACCATAACATTAGTGTGTTGGCTCTGGAGTCATACTGTTTGGTTTTGTACTTCTGAGGTGACATTGTTAAAAACTGATCTTTTTTAAATAGTTTCATCTGAAATTTAGTGGATACTTTTAGGGCAGTCCAAGTGGTGCATTAAGAGGAAGTAAACTGTGTATAGTCTGAATTCAGTGGTTATCACCATGTTCCAGAAACGTTATAGGTATATTCAGTATATAGGTATATTCAGTGATCTCTGATGTTCCTTATGTAGGTGTCATTATACATTTACACATCAAAGTGATGTTAAATAGCTGCTATTAAGAAAGCATTCTGCCTCCTGATCCTGTCACTCTGATAGATTTAAATCATCTGTTAAAACTAATTGGAATTCTACATAAACAAAGAACAAACGATATGAGTTGTTACAAAAAGCCAAATTCCTTTTCACAGATTTTTCAACTATATTGTTGTTCAAGAATTGGGTACCCAACAGGTAAATCAGTGAGATTGCATCTCAGTAGAAACAGATTTCTCAGTAGATCACGGATTCAAATATATATTTAAAATATAGCTGAAACCTCAAATTACAGCCTAACTGAACTCAGCTGTAAACATTACAGAATTCAAAAGGCAGTCTTATTATCAAAAGGGAAAAAACATCGTACTAGGGAAAAAGATGAGTGCACAAGCTGACATCTCATAAATTAGGATTTTGAGGAATTCAATTTTTGAAAAAAATTTTATATGGTATATATACCATATAAATATCTGTTAGGTCAAAGTGTTTTCCTTGTGTATTTTCTGCAAAACATCTTGTTTTTTTAAATTTTTTTTTCCTAAAGGGTGGGTGGAGTAGGTGAGAGGTTGAGGGAATAGGATCACTGAGATCTGATTATTCAGGGTGTTTTTTTAAGAATCACTTTTGTGAAAGCTTTAGCACTTTTTTCAGAGCAGAGATTTCTGGGTATTTATGGGTTTAGCATGCAGTCACAGAAAATGAAAAATTTCAGAAAAGATAAGGTTGAAGGGAAACTCTCTTCCAGCCTCATACTCCAAGTAGGGCGAGTTTCAGGTTTTGGTAAGTTTGCTCAGGATCTTGCATGAGCCTTGGATGAGAAGAATGTGAAGCTCAGCAGCTTCTTTCAGTAGTAAATTATCATCACGATGACCTCTTTTCTACTTGCATCTAACTGGGATTTTTTATGTTGAATAATCTAAGTGTTGCCTCTTGTCATTTTGCTGTGCATCTCAGAAAAGTGTCTGTCTGTTGTCCCAATAAGTTTTGTACTTCCTACTTAAGGACATGGAAGACCTCAATTAGATCCCTTCTTATTAAGATTGTCTTTTGTAGGCTAAACAAATGCACTGCCTTGTCTTTCTGCCTGTATGTTGTGTGCTCCAGCCCCAGCTAGTCAAATGAAGAGCTTTAAGAAGTTTGCATGCAGACACAAACACACACATACACACTCCCATTTCCTCATCTTGTCTTTTCTTAACACTGGTCTAGGTTTGGAAAGATAACAAAGAGTAATGAAGTTGTTGAAGTTATTTTTGCTGTACTTCCCTGTCGTTTTTCCAAAGCTGAAGAAGGTGGAAGTCACAGAAAATGCAAGAAGACAGAGTGTGAGACAGCAAAAGGGGAACTTTGCCTTGCTTATTTTTTAAGGCCCAAATGTAAAATGGGGGAAAAGAAATCAGTAGAAAAGAAGGAAAAAAATCCATCTGATTTTGAATTTCTCATTTTTAAAAGTATAATTTAGGTTGGATTCAAAAAATGTTGAAATCTGGTAACCTGGGATTTCTATGGTATTTATTTGATTTTGTGTATCTTGCATATCTATGAACTGATGTTTCTGTGTGTCATGGGTTTCTCTGATTGTTTTTTTTTTTTATAAGAGGAAGATTGGCTTCTGTTGGAAGCCTCTGGAAGTTTCCCTCCATCCTACACAGCAGAGCCAATGAGGGCCAGCTCCGAGGAAAACTTCCTGCTTTTGAACCATTAAGTTACGCCCCTGCGTGAAAACATATTTAAGAAGTTGTTACACAGTTGGAATTGGCAGCCATGGATTAACAGCATCACAATGCAGACATCAAGGTCAGTGCAGGAGGAGAAGAGGAAAAGGAGGGGGAGGGACCCCATGGATCAGGGAGGGGACTTAAAACTATTTTACTGCATTTACTACCTGACTACATTGGTGATGACCATGGTGGTTCCGAGCTGTGCCCTCAAAGCCCATGGGATCCATCGGGGTGCAAAGACCCCCCTGCCAGAGCAGAGGNAATAAATTTAAGCATTATTCTAAGTTCTGCTTTGCCCGTGGTATTAATCAAAGCTCCTCTTTTTGTTGTTATCTCTAGTCATAAATTCCTAGCTGGTTTTTTTTCTCCTTCCCCCTGAAAGGCGAAAAGTGGGAGGGGGCGAAAGGCCTTGAAACAGTTTTGCTGGACACCAGGCATTTATCCAGGGTCAAACCACCACACCGTGGCTCCTCTTTTCTCAGAAAACAGGCTTCCCATGTTGGCTGACTTCCCTTTAGACTTAAGACGACCCCATCTTACAAGAAGAATAATGGCAGAAATTTAATTGTTCAAGGAGCACTTGTAACTATGGTTCTCCTAAGGGCTGGTCACACAGAACAGGTACTGTTGCTCCAGAATGGTCCAGATCGCTCCCAAATTCCAATGGAGTTTGGTCATATAGAACTGACAAAGAGGGAATTCACCATAGCAGAGCACAGATAGATACTGAAGTGGAAAAATAATTATGTTTTAGAGGATATATGAGTCTTTCCATTTTTCCATTTTGTTTTGTTTGGGTTTTTTGGTAAAACTTTGGTTTTCCCATATTCTTTTAGTGTAACAGAATGGAAATCTAATGCTGTACATAGGAAAATAGCCTTATACTTTATTTAGAGTCATAGCACTAAAAACACATCTCTAAGTGAACTGTTATAACTGCAACAATTATCTGTTAAAATGTTGGTTGCTGTGGGAACCCTGTAGAGAGATCAGGGGGTGGGATCTGATCTTGAAGTGTTTGACTGTTGTGTTGGTTCAGTTTACTTAGATAAAACTTTAACTGGCACATTTGAATCCATTACTCAACTTCATTACATTCTTTGAGGGAATAGAACTGTGCATGTAAATGGTTCTGAGTAGCCTTCTTTATTATTTTAAATTAAATATATTTTAATAATGTCATGATATATCACATCAAGTTGCGTCTGCAGAAAAAAGACAGGATTATAATCTCAGGTCAGAAATCTCCTTGTTTGTCCTTTTCTCTTATGTGAAAAAATGCCAGGACACTGGGGATATTGTGTTGTGTACCTTCATTTTGTTTAGTAAATTGCTTTTGGACAATATTTTCATGAGTAGAAGCCAAAGGTGAACTCCATAAACTCTTTTTAAGCTTCTAAGTTAGCACAGCAATATCTTGTGCCACACAGTGAAAAAAACTGGCCCCATACATCTTGTTGAGACATTACTATACAAACCTAGCAACAGCAATGTTTTATTATTCTTTAAAGCATGTAAAAACCATGATGGTCCCAGGCCTGTGCAATGTCATTATGTGTTCTATGGAGAAAGATCAGACTCCTGGGATTCAGGGAGCAAGCCAAAATTTTCCTTCTACATTTTCCCTTAACATGTGAGCACACATTTTTCTTTCTACTTTGCAGTATAATATTAAGATAATTGTTAACAAAACTGAGACTATAGTTTATTTTCTAAACACCATATTCAACAGCTAGATGAAAACTACTGAAAGTTATATTTTATCTTTATTGCCTCTAGAAACTTGATGAGTAATACCCAGGGATCAGGCTGATTTCTGGCACTGCCTCATTAGGGGGTTACACTGAGATTATGCTGTTTCAGATTCTGTGGTGGAGACCTCGAACAATTATCACCAGTGGAAAATGAATAATCTTACCAAGAGATTGGGGGAGACGAAGAAAGAGGACTTACCATTGCGCTGACTACCCAGGGCTTGGAAATTGGACGCAAGGGAAGAGCTCACAGTGTAATAAAGAATAAAAGTTGATGTAGACTAGTAATTATATGTATTAGAATAGGCATACTACAGTTATAGAAATTTCAAATGTTGTGATTGGCTGGCCGTCCCCTAGTTACCCGTTGTCATTGGTTGATTCATGTACAGTTGATGATTGGTTGGTGGTTGGTGCATTGCACCACGTCCTTCTATGGGTTCGCTCTGTAAAGTTTCATCCTTATATGTAATTGACCCTCCTTCTCCATCCCTATTTGGTATTTGCTCCTCCCTTACTCCTCCCACCTATTCCCTTTATGGCGCATCCCTCCCCTTGTCACGCCTACCTTCTAGCACCTTCCCTGGACCCCTATAAAAGCCTCAACCCTTCCCTCAATAAATACTATTCCTGCTTCAAGATTCTCCTCAAATTCCAAGGGTTTTACTAATAGTTTCTACCAATCTCAAGCCTCAGCACATAACTCCAAATCAGTACCCCACTGGCCTCTGTCTGTAATTCCAGTTCTTCAACATTCCCCTTCCCTTCTCAGCCTGAGGGAGTACCATGCATTTCACAGCAGGACCACACAAAAATGGGTGAGAAAGTAGGGTAGGCAGCCAGGAAAGGCTGAGATTTAGCAGAACTGAATATGTAGCCCTGGGCCTTATTTATTTAATTCTATTTACCCTTTTCTGAATACTCAATTATTAATTTCCTTCTGGACTTTCCTTTTATGATTTTGGTCCCTTGATGTCAGGGTGAATAATTACAGTGAAAGTTGTTCCAAGCTTCAGCCTCTTCATGATGCAACACAACCAGAAGAGATAACCTGAGAAAGTTGCAAAGAGCTGTTCAGAAGCATATTTCTTAGCTGAAGTATATTTTTACAGAGATCACAGTAAGGGGTATTTTTGTGGCAGACTATCAAGTCTGGCAAATTTCAGCTTCAAATATTCCTAGATTAAAGATTGTCTGCAAAAAAAATCAGGTTTTTGCAAATTTATGGCACAGAAATTTTAACCTCATCAGTTAGAAGAAGGAAATATCCTGAGTAACTCAACCCAAGATTTTAAAAGTAGAAGTGTTCAGTGACCTGAATAAATTGTTACTAATTGAGGACATCTGAAAATATTGTCATTCTTCCCTTCCCCTCCCTTTCCTTCCCCTCCCCTCATCAACTGACAAGAAAATAACCTACTGTTGTGGGTTGACCCTGGCTAGATGCCAGGTACCCACTAAAGCCTCATCCTACTCCCATCTGCAATCAGACTGAGGAGAGAAAATATAACAAAGGGTACATGACTTGAGATATATGCACTGGGAGAGATCACTTACTGATCACCATCACGTGCAAAACAGACTCAAAGTGGGGTAACTTTTACATGAGGTACAGTCTTTCAGGCACAGGCTGCTCCATCTATTTGGTTTCACATATCAGCACCTATGAGAAAGAGCTGCCAAAAGTGAATGAGATTTCATTTTCATTGTGGATGACAAGATGACCATATCTGATCAACATCTCATCTATTTACCAGAGATTTTGTCCCTTACTGTCATGGTTTAGGAACAGCATTCCCACTCCCTTTACTCCACCTGCTCTAGTGAGAGAGACAAAAGGAAGAGATTGCAGGCTGAGATAAGAACAATTTATTGGAAACAGCAATGAGATAAGAAAAGAAACAGTAACAGCAACAGTACTAATAACAACAGTGTACAAAAGAGAGGGTGTTTTACATTCAAAATGCTCACTTCCCTGACACAGCACAACTCTGAGACAATGAACAAAATGGAGGCCTGACTCTCTGCACAATCTTTTTATTCTGACCACAAGCCATGCCTCCTTTCTTTTCAGAAGTGAGAATCCCTTACTTTGCCCTTCAGCAATGATGTGAGGTGGTATAGAATAACAACTGAGACAGGGAGATAGTGTCTGTAGTTAAGTGCACCGCTTGATTGTGAGCCTACCTGTATGTTGCACCTCTTCCCTGATGATCTGAGGCATCGTGGGCCCACCAAGCCAGAAATAATTAACCCTTATGTTGCTGGTCCAATCCACGAAACACTTTAATCTGGGTAGCTCAATCCACCTATACATTGTTGCAATGTTCTTCAGTAGCCTGACTCTCAGATATGTGTGCATCTACATGACACACTTTTACAGCCAACTTGTCTACCTGGGCAGTGACATCTTGCCACAATTCAATAGCCCAGATGGGTTTGCCTCTGTGTTGCCAATTGGTCTTTTTTCACTGGTCTAGCTACCTCCACAGGGCATTTGCTACTATCTATGAGTCAGTGTGGAGGTAGAGCACTGGCTATTTCTCTTGTTCAGTGATATCTAAAGCCAACTGCCTTCAGCTCTGCAGCCTGACTTGATCTCTTTTGTCCCTCCATGGCTCCCAGAACTTGCCAAGTAGGACACCACATTACAGGTTTCCATTTTTGATGTATTCCTACAATATGGCATGAACCATCAGTGAAGAGAGCATGTTGCTTTTCATTTTCTGGTGGCTGATTATATAGTGCATGTCACTCCTCAGTGCATGTCGCCTTCTCCTCCTCTTCTGATGATAATCTAAAATTTTCACATTTGAACCAGTTTGTCCTGACTTCCAAGATCCCATGATGATTGGGGCTTCCTATTCGAGCTTGCTGTATGATCAACAAGATCCACATACTCCACATCGCATCAGTGGCGTGATGTGTTGAAGTGATTTTCCCTTTGAAACATCCAGTCCAGTGCTGTCACTTGGAGTTCCAGGAGGAGCTGTGCTTCTGTGACAATCATTTCTGAAGTAGCTCAAACTACTTCATAAGCTGCCAGTATATCTTTTTCAGTTGGGGTGTGTAAGGTAATATACCTGAAATGCCAGGTAGTGGAAGGACTGTAGGAAAATTTATTTCCAAAGTTGAGAACCCTAGACTTAAAAGAACATTAATCCCAACAGCGCTTCAAACACCAGGCCTGAGAAAGACATGCTCTCTGCTCTTCTCAGGGCTTTTATAATTTCTGGTGCTCCCTCTGAGGGAGCCTTCAACATGTATGTAGACTTCTCTTTTTCTCATGACAGGGAGCATTTCTCTGGAATGCAGGAGAGGAAAACATCTAAAACTGTCTCTGGGGAAAGATATGTCTTCTAGGTGAAAAAGCTACATCTTCTGGGCAGGAAAACTTTCTCAAGTGAAAAGCCCTTCTCTCCTCTAAGTAAAGTCCTCCAGAAAGGGTCTTTTAACCTTACAGGGTGTAACAGGCCTCGGGTCATTTGTATATGACTCCAGAACCCCAGGGGTTGTTTTAGAGTCTTGCCAGGTACTTTTTCCCAAAGATTCCAGAAGGACGATTCTCCTCAGCTGCAGCATACAGTACATTTTTCACATCTTGTCCTGTCCTGACTGGCCCAAGGGCTACTGCATGAACAATTTCCTGCTTAATTTGTTCAAAAGCTTGTTGTTGTTCAGGGCACCACTTGAAATCATTCTTCTTCCATGTCACATGACAGAAGAATAACAACCTAGACATCCCCACATGGCTCCAGGCTCCAGCCCCTCAAGGCTACTGTATAAAATTAACCCTGTACTTGTCTGGAACCAAGACACTTGTCTTCTAAACTCTTCCTTGTCCGTTCCCACATTCAGAAGAACAAGAAAATGTGGCAGGAGGCATGTTTGCATGAATAAGGATCTCCTGAAAAAACTCTGTCAGAAAAGGAAGCATATGAAGATGCAAGCAGGATCAAGTCATCCAGCAGCAGTATGGAGTGGAGTTCAAGCATGTCTGGATGGGGTTAAAAAAGCCAAAGCCTGTGTGAAATTAATTGTGGAGAGATTGTGAAAGGCAACAAGAAGGTCTTCTACAAATTCATCAGTAGCAAAAAGAAACATGAGGAAAATACATGCCCCTGATGCTGGATGGGGCAAGGAACCTCATGACAAGGAGTGTGGGAATTGCTGAGGCACTCCCTGACTTCACAAATATCATGTCCCTGAGATCAGTGGAAGAGTCTGGAGTAATGTTGATTTACACTTCAGTAAAGGAAGTGTAGTTAGGGAAAATTTAAAGCAGTGGACATAAAAAAATCCATGAGATCTGATGGAATATAGTTGACACAAGTGTTGAGGAGATGAACAATGAAATTGCAAATCCATCTCAATTGTCTTTGGAACGTCATGGTAATTAGAGGAGTATGGAAAGAAAGAAAAAGTCAAGAAGTGCAAGAACAAGGAAACTATAGACCTAGGAAGGCAATGGAATAAATCCTTCTGGGAACAATTTCCAAAGATATTAAAGACAAAAAGATGATTTGGAATAGTAAGCTGTCAGTGGGGAAATCATGCCTAGCAAACCAGATAGTCTTCTACAAATGAGTTATTTGCTCAGTGGGTGAAGGATAATCAGTGGAAATCTTGGCTTTAGAACCTATAAGAACCTTCAGCACCTATAACGTCCTTGGTGACAAATAAATGAAATAGGGACTTGTCCTAGTTCAAGGGGGGAACTAAGATATCTATGTTGACCAAGGAAAAAAAAAATAATCCCTCTCCCTCTAAATTTAGAAAACAAAACTTTAATTAGGATATATATATATATATAT
>VWZF01002313.1:12500-22209 GCA_013396755.1 Sclerurus mexicanus | reverse complement strand
AAAAAACTAGACAAGTGATCAGCGGCACCACATGAATATGCAGTTTGCCTTTGTTATCCAGTCTCCACAGACAAAGGCGTTACCTCCAAGCTCTTTAGGAAGGAATTCCACCGAGCATTGAAGCTATAACAGGACTAGATAAGTGGACGATGAAGTAGATTGAAAAAAAACAGTTACAAGTGTTGCACCCAAGGCTCTACTATTTAACATTTTCTTTAACAACCTAGATGACTGGAACAGAGTGACAGTTTGCAGACGACAAAAAGTTCGAAGTAAGGGATGATACACCAGATGGTTGCACTACTATTCAGGACAGGCTGGAGAACTGAGCTGACAGGAATCTCATGAAGTCTGGCAAAAGGAAATGCCAAGTCCCATCCCTGGAGGAAGAAACCCCATGCACTGGCATGTACAGGCTGAGGACTGACCATCTAGTAAACAGTTTTTCAGAAAAGACCCTGGAGGTGTAGTAGACCTAGTGAAACATGAGCCACCAATGTGGCCTTGTGACAAATGTGGCCAGCAGCACCCAGGGCTGCCCTAGGAGGCAGGCATTGTCAACAGGCTGAGGGAGGTGATGCCACCCCTCTATTCAGCACTGATAAGAGCTCATCTGTTTCCAGAATCCTAGTTTAGACAAAGACCTTGTTTGGGTTTGCACTGGTCATCTCACTGTGTGAAATAGTCCTTCTTGAAACTATGAAAGTGACATAATTTCTCTCTAAAGTAGCTTTTTATATCATGATTTGGTAAGACAAAATATACGTGAAGGAAGAAATTATTCTCAGATATCTTCAGCTGCCTAAAGGTTCTGAATGAGCTTCCTACTCTAATCAACTGAGAGAAACAGAGATGTCAGAAATTGAGTAATTCCACCAGTCTTAGGCATCTGTCTCAGAACAGGATAAATCATCTGTTTATAACTTTCTCTTCGTGGTTGAAAAGTGAGTCTAGAAAAATGGTTAAAACTATATGTGCTGCTTCTACATGGTTAAAAATAGGTACATTTTATTCCAAACAGTGCTTACACTAATCAAACCTAATTTATTTTGGGGGTTTTTGTTGTTGTTGTTGTTTTTAATAAAATGATACAAATTCCGGTAATGTCTGAGAAAGCAACATCTACTCATAACATTTATCTAGTTATTGAACCATCCAAGTTATTGATTTATGGTCTGGACACTATAAATAGAAGATGTGAATTAATCATGAAAAAATAAATTCTGATCATATTCTCGAATTCATACTTACTAAGGCCTTTCTCAAGTAATGCTTTTTTAAAAGTTTCGCCTACCTACCCCCTTATTTAAGGCTTCCTTCTTAAGAAATAGATGGATGTAAAAATGTGATTAATTTTGCTTTATGGAAGCAACATTATGAAGTGAGGTCTAATTGAAATAACACTTATTGAATAATAAGGAATCTTAGTATGTGTTTCATTAAAAAATAATATGAACCAGGCCAGCCAAGAGCACTTTTGAAAAATTAGGTCACAAAGCCCCCATAAATAAAAAAAAAATAGGGTATCTTTCTGGGGAAGGGTTTGCAAAGGATGCAACAGAAATCTGTGTAAATCAAATCTTATTTAATATCTTCAACAATGATCTGAAAAAGGCAGGAGGTAAAATATTAATGAAATGCATTGACACAAATAAATCCTGGGGACTGCCAAAAGCCACGCAAGAAAGCTAAGAGAAGTTAGAGAAGATCAAACCAATATGATATCCATACAGTGCTATCTAAGCATATGGTGAAGAACAAAGCACTGTTAAGAAGAAATGAAGAAAGTAGTGGACTAGTCCACAGTACAGTCAACAATATAACATTGCAAGACAGCAAAATTACTTTCTTGATAATTTTGAACAGTGACATAAGACTACATTTGGGCTCAGTTTTTCTATGGAAATATGTGGTCCATTCTTGACTCTTGCCAAGTTCTTGGCCACAAGAATACTTTTTGGCAGCAGGTTTCACAGGCTATCTATGAATTTAGCAGATACTTAATCTGTTTTAAAATGGATGTGTAATAATTTTATTCAATACCTAATTTTTTTTTTTTTTGAGAAAATGTAAGTAGATCTTTCTAATCATCCTTCAAATTATGTCTTTTGAACTGAGATGACATTCAATAGTTGGTGGCTTGTTTATTTTTTGGAAAAGAAATAGATAATACAAAATATTTCTACCATTCTGTTTACAATAGAGAAGAACAGTTGTCTTCTTCCGAGAATAAGGAAAAACATGAGGGAAAAAAAGAGGTGGAGCAAAGTTCATGAGACAAATTCATCAAATAAGCTGATAGTGTCACAAAAAACACCCCCAAAACAACTGTTCTATCAGTACATCCAAGCAAATCTCTGAAGAACCCATCTCGCATCCCAATATCTATAGTGTTAGATATTTTGGAAGGAAAGTGAAACAAACATATGATTTTTTCTTTATCTCAAACTCCTGCTATAGCTGTCATGGAAAATACAACCTTTTTAGATTACATGTTTACAGTATGATGCTGGTAACATAAAGCAGGGAGCTAAAAGAACATAAGACTAAGATATCAAATGACCCCCAAGCTGATTTAGTACAGAAAAAAACAAAACAGCAAAGTACCAAAAAGCCACACTGCATGCTGTCACTTATTTCATTGTTGATATACCAAGATTGAAACAGGCAGACAACACATGTGGGTTGTGTCTGGGAGGAGGAACTTGGAAGATAAGCCCTAAACGTAAAACAAGGGCTTTTCTCTCTCCCAATTCTGCAGCTTACTTCATCCTGGTAGTCACAAACCTTTCTTTTCTTCCTTCTTTCTTCACCACATTGCAGAATTGCTTCCTACCTGCATTTAGAGAAGATCCTATTTGCTGTCTTGTGTCTGGTGGGTGCCTGGAAAAGGAAGAAATGTAGGGAAGTGACAAATGATGGGCCAAGTCTTGGGACAAGTGGCTTGGATGTCTTGTGTTATACTAGTACAGAGGCTGCAATGATAATGTAACAAATATGGATGCAACTTGAACTTGAATTTTTGCTAATAAATGCTATTAACCTGGAGTCCCTGCCTGCAAGGAAACATAGAGCCTGACCTCTCCCCCAGAGCATGCTGGTGGACTGTGTACTTTGCTGTAGCCTAATTTACTAACAGAAGACCTTCACTTGATTTAGCATTTTTCAATGTCAGTGGCAATTTGAAGAGCAAACTGAGCCACCACTGCAACCAAAGATGAAAGGTGCTGAATAGTGACCAAGATTCACTATGCATTCACTTTGCATGAGCTTCCAGGATTTGTCTGCTTTTTCTATCGTGTACTTCTGTGCACTCCTTTAAGCAACAACATTTCTCCAATACTAAATGGGAAATTTTACAACATGAAAAGGGCACACACTACTGTCTTTCATGGAATTTATGAAAATCTGGGCTAATTGTACCCAGAGACAGTCAGACCCCATTCTTCTTAGGAAATTTACATTAACACACTTGACTTAAAAAATAGATAAGTTAGAAGAGAACCACATTCCTGACACTTCTTACTTTGAAATTTCAGAGAAATTATGTAAAACTGAACATTCAAATCAGGTGGTGACATAAAAAAAATAATTCTTTAGACCTAAGTGGGGCAGAACTGGTGGAGAAGATAGGCACTTTTTGAAGTAGGCTTATTCTCCAAATCATCCTCTGGAGTCTAGATATTCACAGAACTTGAAGGCTTACCTTGCCTCATCCCTTCTCTCTATCCCAAGGACTGAGGCCAGCCTTTGTGGATCTTGTACCCTTGCAACAGTGTTTTAAAGGTCCTATTATAATCCTTACCTTATTTTTAAAAGTAGTAATGACTCACAAATTGCATGGTAGGCACTAAAATATGTTCAGCATTAAGGAGAAAATGTAGATGCTGAAAAACCCATATACGTACTCAGGCTTTTTTTAGGAAAGATGTTTAACCATCAAGTTATTTTGCACTGAGTAACTGGTAACAATATTATATATTTCTAAGAAAGTCCTAGTATAAACAATAAATTAAAGAATAATCAGAAATTACTATGTGCATTTTCTGCTTATAACTTCAAAACTGAACAATTCAAGCAAATGATCATTAGACAAAACTAATGCCTTGTGTACTACTGAGCCACAAATGTACTAGAATGCATGATTTTGAGGTTTATGAGCTACTTATGTATAGATGGATCAGTCAATCTTTCTCTGATCAATCTGTATGTGCATCTACAACAAGATCTATTGTTTGAACCTATACAGCATTGTACTGTTGATGATATCACATATTATTTGTTTTGCATATTTAATCTTACCTGACAATCCCTATTAGAAATCTCTGATGTCAGAACGGTGCTGTCTCCACACTGAAATGTCCATTTTGTTAGATGCAGAGCTTGTATTTATGGTTGCATCTCCAAGGTAGCATTTTTTCTGTTTTCTTGCATGTTTCTTTAATTGCTATGTAGTAATGAAATGGGTGAGTTGTTAATGTACTGATTCAATTAGAAGCTCTGATTAGTGTGTATGTGTGTGTGTGTTTGTGTCTCCCGACCACTGAAATAGTAAAACTGATTTTCATATATGGTTTATACTGGCTCTGAAGACTTTAAATACATTTATTGGCAAGCTACTGTAGTAGACACATGGTGGGGGGTGTCAGCTTTTAATTGTAACTGTCTTGCAGAGTGGTGTTGTTTTAATATCCTGTATAGATTTTTATGTAATACACTTACTTGCAGGCAGCCTGAAGCAAGAATCAATTCTGTGAAGGATTCTTCTTTTGTTAAAAGCCAATCTTGTTTTAATGATGCATGAAGAAATATTTGAGCATTGACATTTTTCTGTCAGGTTTCTTTTGAAAAATCAATTAAGATAATACTGCTTTGACCTAGTTATCTAGTTAATGCTTATTAGGAATGTAATATGATTTACTGTCAGCATAATAATTTTTGTATCTTATCCCATTAGCTTGTGCATATTTCAAAGTGTATTACACAATGGTCACTTCTTAAAATGTAATGTAGCAGAAATCATTAATTAGATTGACTGGGATCATTAGACAGAAACTCTCCCATTGGCTTTTTGTGTCAAATTTGTATATCATCCCTATAAAGTTAATTCACTGTTTACTTGTCTGAAAAGTGTTTGTGAGTAACTGTGATATTCAAAAAGTCTTTTAATTGGAAAAAAACTCTTTGTTTGATGCCTACCTTTTTGTTTTGTTTTGTTTTTAATTTCTATCTCTTCCTGGGTTAAGCATGTTATAAGCACCAAATAAAGAAATCTTGTGGGGTTTTTTGAAATTGAATAGGACATGAAAGAATGCAGGTAGTTACATGAGAGGACTGGCAGAAGAGCACCAAAACTCCAGTGAAGCACTCAATTTGGTAGGTGTTAAAAAATTAAAATGATTAGTCTTTTTTTTTTTTTTTTTTTTTTTTTTGCATTTCATCTACTTAGTGTTAATGGAAAGGTCAATAAAGGAGTTGGCTTACTGTGGCATTAGTGAGGAATTATTGATTCCTACTTATTTAGTGGTCAATGTTAACCAAGAACCAAACACTTTTAACTTTGTTAAGCAGAACAGAAATTAAATCTCCCCATCACTTTCAGAGCAGTGGTTTATCTTAGAACAATACTGCAGTTAGACATTATTCCAAGTTTATTCCATCATACTAATGGCCTCTGTGAAATCAAGAGAGTGAGAAGGAAGGATGACTGACCATTTTGTAGACCTCAGTGGAAGAAATACCTTCATGTGGCAAGAGCCAGTAATGATTTTTCTCATCTCATGAAAGGATCTTTCTTTTCATCAAAAGTAAGCATTTATTTGTCAGGCAACTTCAAGTGATGAACATTAATGATCTATACACCGGCATTATAATCATTATGTGTTTTTCTTCTGGCAAAGATTCTGTTTCAATTTCATGTGTTTTCTGAGTTTTAATTTGATTTTCCTAAAAACACTTGCTATAGTAATGAAAACAGTATCTATTATAAGAAAGAACAGAAAACAATATATATTCACTTTCTTGAAACTGTCTGTTTTTCCAGACATTAGATACATTCAAAGAAAAATACCCAACTGCTTATGAATATATATATTTCAGTCCCTGGGAGATGTTACAAAACAGTTAACCCAAAGGATAATTGTCTGGCCACATATTATCACTGGAATGAAAATGGAATCATAAGGTGTACTTTATTCTTTTCTTAAAATAGAATAATTAAAAAAAAAAAAGCACAAAAAAACACCTCAAACCAAAACCAAAAAAACCCAGTCCAAAACTCACCTACATGCTTGGCCTTTTATTGATTTCCTGAATTTCACATTATTTCTCTACGTTCTCTTTCCACTGAGTCAGAGTAGCTGAGGCCACCGTATTGCTGTCATATATCATTTGAAATGCACCACTGTAACATTTACACTCTAACAAAAGCCACGATGTTGCATAGATTGACATAATGAATATGTGCTGAAAGTTTCTATAAGAATTTGATGTCCTTTCATCAAACATTTATATAAAACAGAAGAGGATGCAAATGAAGAAATGCTTTCTCCATATGAGGAATTCCCTAATTTAACTTAGACTTGTATGTGCTTAAGGTAGTTGTAGATATCAACAAAACATTTTTTCTACATGTCATTAGAAATTTCAACAGTCTAGAAAATTTTAGACAGCTTAATATACATAATTTATCTTAAGTCTCTGAATATATTTCTGTGAACAACATGGCCTCTTGAAATCTGTAAGTAATGGTGATAATGGTAAGATGGGTCCTGACTTTCCTTGGATAAATGTAGTGTATGCAAGAAATAAATAAAGCAATGAGAAATGAGTCAGGATACAGGATTTTAAGATTGGCATTGCATACAATCCACAAAGGAAGCAGGGAGAAAAGAACATTCTGATGCTATCAGTTATTCTTATTTCCATGTAAACTCATGGATTTTAGGATTCATTCATGGATATTAGGATTCATTTTTGAGCATGTCACTTTTTAGCTCCTAATTAATTGCAATGACAGTGCTGTGTGCGTCTGTTTATGGGAAAGGTGCTGTTGTGGCTGAGGTTTTAATTATATTAAATATTAATCGTGGATTGAAATTGTAAACCTTAAATTATTGTTTAATGATCAATGATCAAACGCATAATCAAGATAAAGAAAATTAGGATGGCAGACAGCAACATCCCAATTTGAATTTTACATTATTAGTCTTCTGCCTAACTAGGCACTTTTCTTGAGTATCTGAACTGTTTTGCCTTTTAACTGTGCTTGCAGTTGCTATAGTGATGGCATAATTTCATAATGGTCTAAAAATGACACTGGCATAGATACTGACAGATAGGAATTAATTCACTAACAAGTAATTATGTAGCGAAATGTTGACTGCCATGCAGAAGGTGCACTGTGACACATTTACTGTTTTCAGGGATGGCAGTAACATTAGCGTTGGTCATTAGTGGTAGACATCTCCGTACAGTGTTGGATACAGACTTATATGCAGACCTATTTAGTTACCTGTGTGACAGCCTTGTTCAGGACACCAGAAACAGCTGTCCTAGCCTGTATGAGCCAAAATAATTAGGCCTGTCATCTTCTCGCTCTGATTTCCCCTTCAACCTGCTCCACAAAATGCAAATATTTTGCTTTCATTGTCACATTCACCTTGACATGGATATTGCTTTGGCGCATAACTGGATGAGATGACTCAGAATTTGCATTGTTCATTCTAATAAATTTGCTTCCCCTCTACTGCGTGGCAGGACCCATCAGATAAAGTCTCCCAGAGTGTCATCAATCAACATCGCTGACAGACGGCTTTTGCCTTCATTTGTTACATAGGAGAACATGCTTAATTATTTGTCCTGTAATTAGTTGAGAAAATGTCAGGAAATGTCAACTCTCTGTTCACTCTGGAAGGGCTCTGCTTGAAAGCCACAATGACTGAAGTGTCATTAATGCTGCCTAACAAGACGAGGATCAGCTGGGGAAAAGTGAAAGCTTCTAAAAAAGTAATCATGGCGAGTTAAGGAAAACTGCAAATCAGCACCAATAATAAGACGTGAATCCTATTAGCAAACACTTGTATTTTTTATCAGTTACTCCTCACAATAAAAATACCGGAGGAAAAAAGTCAAGGAACAAATACAGTGGGCTCATATAATTTCTGTCACATATTCATTGGCATTTTCTTCACTGATCATGCTTAATACATTACTGTAGGTAGTATCTAATATTTATTTTTCAGATTTGAGACACATTTTTACATTCATGCAGCAATATAATATGCATTGGATATGTGAAGGTAAATATTTTTATATTAAACAAGGAGTATAAGATTAATTGAACCTGAAAATTTGTTTTCTGAATTTTAAGATGATAAGGAGAGTAGGCATTAGCTTTAATTTTAGGAACAGAAATAAAAATAAATGAGCACAATCTGTTTATCAAGTATTTGCAATTGCATGCAATACGCAGCTAAACAGATTTCTTGAAATTACTTGGACTTCTAGGAATGATTGTCTTTTCTTTCTGTGATGGAATACAGGGGCAACCGCCTGTATTCCATATTAAAAAAATAAAAAGAAAGGAAATATCAGTGAGACTAAATAACTACAGTGCTTTCCCCTTATCTGTATTTTGGAAAACAAGAAGCATTTGTTTTAATTTTGCAGTGAAAGCTTATAGAGCTACAGAATTGAAAGAGACTAAGATTAGAGAAATGTAGCTAAAAATTGTTTTCATGTTTACTAGGATCATTTGATATTTTAGTAATTATTTGTAATCAGCATTTGTTTTCTGTTTTCGTATTTCCTATATGAAATCACATGGTATACATTTTTAATGCCTCATCTTCTTCCTTTTTTTCCTTACATTATTACAAAAGGCTATAATCATGTGGGAATACTTTCTTACTTAATTACTTGCATTATTTCATCCCTTGTTGCGATTAAGCAAATTATTGCTTGGTGTCTTCAGAAAAGATAATTAAGATACTGTTCTGGTGTTTTACAATTTACTCGTTGTCACAGGTATAGCTAAGCTAATTATCAAATAGTTAAAAATTTATTCTGGAAAGAATATTACAAGTGTACCATGTGGGCAAATTGCTTCCAAGGCTAATTCAATTATAGACGCACTGTACCTATCGTGTCGGTATATTTGTCTTGGAAGGTAGGGAGCATGGGAATGTAATCTCAAGTTTATGAGTATAGTGCCTGTTTTTGTATACTAGATTTTGGAAAAAGTCAACATGGTGTCTGAGAGAGAAGGAGGAGAAGGAAGAAACACTCTTGTTAATTTTTTTCTTAAAAAAAAAAAAAAACAACGAATGCAGCAGAACAAACAGTCTGCAGTATGAACCATATAAAATCTAGATGCTGCTCATTCCTGATATTCTGATTCCAGTCAAAAAAAAATGCCAATAAAATTATTCTGACAAGCTGCTCTCTCAGCCTGAGTGGACTTCCATCTTCATCCTCTAAACCAACTCACAATTCAAAATAATAAGGCACTATTACCAGTTTTCCTGGAGAAAACCCCTCAGGATTGACAGGTTATGAAGACTTAGTAACCCTTTTATCCTATAAGAAAGATGGTCTGTTCAAACAAGGGTGCTACTGTGCTTTCAAAAGTAGAGGGAGTGGCCACAATCGGAAAGACTTTGAAAATGCTCCATAATCAACCAAATAGAATAAAAAGCTGCTATTATTT
>VWZF01002313.1:0-7500 GCA_013396755.1 Sclerurus mexicanus | reverse complement strand
ATGCAAACCCATTCAGTCTACACATTGTCGTTCCATTTTAAATTATGACATCTTCATTTCAGCCTATTTTCTTTTGTCTACCACCAGACAGCTACCATATTTATTGAAATTTGGTGATTGCATGCTATACAATAAGTGATTTGACTTTGTGCCTTCTAAGAGAAGAACTAAGAGCAGTACACACCTTTGACTACCAGAATAGGAGACTGAAAAAAGAAGGGGGAAAACCCCCAAATTATTAATTCCCAGTGATGACAATAAGGCAAGAAATTGGTTCTCATAGGGACAAGAAAGTAGAACTAGAAACAATTTGCCTCTTATTCCAAATACTAGCTGTTATTACCATAGTACCAGCTGTTATTGCCACTATGGCATATGGAAAAGATGAGGAAGTGTAAGCAGAACATAGTGAAGAGCAAGAATTCACCGACTTCATTCCTACCAAGTTCTTCTATTTACCAACTTCTCCTGTATTGTTAATTATAAGATTGTGTAATACTTTCATATAAACTGTCCCTAAAATTTCATAGAAATACTTTCATTTACCTTTCCATTTATGCTGTGGAAAACTCAAATTATGCAGGACTGAATAAGCTGTTGACTACTACTATACAAACGTGTCTGCAAACGTCTTGAAAAAACTTTTTGCTTGACTTTTATAGATTCTAGATAAAATTTTTGATGGTTCAGACATCTTCAGTGTGATTTAGAGGTCCTTACCAGAGAAAGAATGTGTTTTCATACGTCTCTGTTCTTAGTGATTTGTGCATTAAAAATAACTATGGTAAAACAAGAAAATTACCAAAGAAAGTATTTAGATGTTTAACCTTTTCAAGTGACTAATATAATTCCTTTTTTAGTTCAATCATTCCTTATGTATTTATGAAATTTAAAAGGGGAAAAATATGAGAATAATATTTTCTATCCTATCAGATATATTTCATATATAAGCTTCAAATAATACAATCCATATTAGTACTTATTTGTTTAAATAATTGCTGCTTGATTCTATGTATTTAGAATAAAATACTGCTAGATTTCATCTGAACTAGAGAAATTGAAAACATGTACTTTACCTTTAGGATCTCTGTTAAATACCTGTTCATCAACAGACTGAATAATTGTGCAATTTGTCTCTCTATTAACCACAGGCTGGGTAAAGCTCTATCAGGTCCAGGAAAGATTGTTATTGAATACACAAGGAGGTAGCCTGGCACCTTAGACTGGATTTTTTTTACAAATTTCATATAGTGGCTACAAGGATGATTAAAGAATATATTTTGTGGCCCTCTCCAAGGAAACATTTTCTGGCAGTCCACAGGAAGTATTTATTCACTGAAATTCCTGGAGCTTGGCAAGCATGAATACATGGTATTAAATGGAGAAACTTTAATTTTATTAAGAAACCTCTGAATGGAATGTTAATTATATAAAATAAAGGTTGCTTTTCATAGTCAAGCTGTATTTATAAAAATAGAAACTATTTTTTAACAGATAAGTATTAAAAACTTATTAGCTATTAGTTTTATGGAATTGAGTTTCCTTAAAAAATAAAAATGAAGAAAAAATAGAAGGAGTAAAAACAGATAAAATTAAGCTTTGCTTCTTTGTACACATATGAAACAAAAAACAATGCATAAAGATGTTTCCCTCTCCCTAAAGTCATGTAAGTGTGCAGTCACAGATTCTTTTAATGTCAAGTGATGATCTTCAGGAAATACTATGCTTCCTCTTAAATAAGACAACCCAAACATAGTGAAGAGAAGGCACTTTAGAAAGCCATTTGTTTTATTCTGGTGTTGTCTTTCCATCTCACTATATGTTGTGATTGCTCAAATAAGTTGGATATTCCTCAAGGCAAACACTAACATCTGCTCTTGCAATCCTTTCCCAAGCAGACATATTAGTGATTTCAGTGGAGATTTTCCCCAGGGAATGACTTCACACTTGGGGCCAGGATGAAGTTAGATAATTTAGGTCCTGACCTACAATGTGTGGAAATCCAGCAGAATTGAGAAAAGTTCACCAGCACTTCACAAGTGGTCTCATCTTGCATCATTCAGAGTAACAAGAGATTTTCTTGCTGACTTTAATCAGTGCAACATCTGGGCTGGCATTAGGCAGGAATTTAAACCCATATGGTATTTTCCTCACTCACAGGAGCACCTCTCCCAGCTTCAGTGAGATTATATTTATGATAAGGACAAGAAGACCTGGCCTTTATAAGACAAATTTTTAGACCTTAAAATTGATATTGTTAAATTAGAAGCATGAATTTCCCCTTTTCCTTTCAAAAGTTACCTGACTAAATTCAAGTGTGGAAATAGTCTCCTTTTTGGGGAATTAGCACTGAAGCAGCAGAAATGGTGTATCCTTTTTTTACCTCATTTTTCTAATACCGCTGCTGTAATGAGCTCAAGAAAATGTCCTTTGCTGCATCATAAACCACTTTTTTTTTCTGTTTGCACTGCACCTCTTTTCATTGCCAGTGTGGTCTTAGATGTACTAAGGATAAAGACTTAAGATATTAGAACCAATTAGCAACAAAGGTGTATAAGGATGAGAACTATTTATTGTGTCATGACAGTGCCATGTGTTGTATTTTTCATCTTATTAGTAGCTGGACATTACTTAGCTCCCCTAAATGAAAAATATCATGCTGATTCTTGTCACTTGGAAAGCAAGGTATTTAGCTTTTAACCATACTGGTGTCTCTAAAAGGGTCTTTCTCTCAGACAAATAGCCCAACCAGCAAATCTATTTATCAAATCATCTTTACAGTTCTAGCTCTGTAAGATCCTTTTCATACAGTTGTGGGCAAACATACATCTTAATGCACATACAGAAAAACATAACTGGATCATAGTTGCATGCTATTACCTCTTCTCTCTTGTGACTGAAAGACTGGAAATTTGCATTCCAAACTTTACTGATTTTTTTACTGTTCAGTGGTATCTACAGGTTATATAATTCATCTGACTATGCTATTATTTATGCCTCCTTGATTAAATAATAGGGTGTGCTGACTAGAGACTGTAACTTTTCCTGGTAAGACAGTCACTAATTCAGTCAAATTTTGACTGCTGATATTACTTTAGGATGTCAATGGCATATTGTCATCTCTCATTTTTGCTGCTAGTAAATCTAATAACAATGTCGCCAGCCACAATAAATAGAGTAGATTGAAAAATAACAATACAAAAAAAGGTCTGCAGGAGCTCTTGAGTATGCCTGGGTTAATTAAATAGATGGTTAGCTGTTTCATCATAAGTTGGTGTTTGACAAGAAATGGTGGTTTAAACTGTATGGAGCTGCCAGTGGTGGCAGAGGAAACTTCCTGTCATGTTCCCAGCAGAGAAAAACAGCTGTGAAAACTTGCATCACTCCACGTGATTCTGCTTTCCTTGCAAGACTGCAGTCTGGAACCACAGGCTGAGGTTTTGCCCTAGTGTTTCTCTATACTTAAGAGCACTATAGAGTAAGTCAACCCTATAATCACTGATATCTAGACTGCATTCATGGCAGTGCTTCGCCAACTTTTTCTCTGTGTCTTGGTCTTCACCCCTGTGAAAATATGGTGGCAATTCTCACCATTTCTACGGACTGTAGACAAACTACAGAGAAGGAGAACTTTTGCTACTTAAAAAAATTAAGGGACCGATCTGGCTGCTGATTCCCTTTTTGTGGTGAGAAAGTGGTATGTCTTGTCTAATGAGAGAGGTGTAATTTGACCGGTTTGAACCCACCTCCCTTTTGAAGCTATCTGTCTCCACTGATTACAAAAGGAAGCCAAATTATTGCCTTGGACAATTCATCTACTTTGTAGCAAAGAGGGGTGAATTCTATTCAATCCATTTCTACAAAATGATAGGAGAGCTTTAGGAAGAAAACCATCTCTTTTATGCCTTTGATAAACATGTAGCTTCATTAGAAAAATATTTACCTCCCGCTAAGGAATGCAGTTACAAAAAAACAGGTATTTTCTATGAGAATTTATTTGCACAGCTCTTCTAAAAATGAGACAAAGTAAGTCTAATACATTTCAAATGAAAACATCACAGAGATGTTTTCCAATGTCATATACCCCCTGAAGGGGGTAGTTTCCATCTAGAAGGTAGTAATTCTCCTCTTACTAAAACAAAGTTGCCAAAATGGGATGTATTTTAAAAAGTCACACATGCAAACTTATAAATCCTATCAGTATCATTGATAAGACCGAATGAGAGCACACACGATGGCTTCCTCTTTTTTTCTCCCAAATACCCTCACAGACACAAACACAGGCATAGAGCAACTACATTGCTGCCTCCACCTTTGCTAAATTAATTCTTCCCAGTCTTGGTACTCAGCCACAAGGCACTAATCTAGCAGGGATTGCACAGCCAATGTGCTCATGCTGTTTTCACACAGCACTTCTGAAAGGTACCTCAGAAAATAAACTTAAAAGGTATCACACAGACTTGAAAAGTGTCTGCACACTCAGACTATGAACCATTTGCTCTTAGTCACATAACAAACAGACAAGCTGGCAAAAAGAAGACACGTTCCCCCATGCAGATTTGGAAAATCCCATGTAGGTCAGTAAACCACTTGAATGCCACTGAACTAATAAAATGCTACACAAGGTAACAGCTCTCTTCCTCCACCTTGCAGAAACTTGGCTGAGGGAGAAATAAATCATGAGTTGCGTGTTTTCATGATGTTCATATCTAGCTGCTGCGAGGAAGGCAGTGACATACTCTTTTAGTTTTGTTTGTTGTTCTGACTGTACTGAAATTTGAAGACTGTTTTGTGTGTATGTGCATGTTTTCTCCTGTAGACTCATGCTGTAGTGTGATTGAATGTGTTGTTTTGGTTCTCTTTATGTAGTTTGAAATTATTTTTATGTCGTAAAAATTGTCTTTGATGTTTTTGAAATCTTTATTCATTCCTATAAGGCCTTTATAAGCTATTGCTTTCTTAAAGTTATTCAAAATCTAAGTCTTAAAAAAACACATGCTGGAGGTGGAATAACTGTAAAAGTGTAAAAAGTTACAAAATGCATCAAACACCACAAGTGAATAATTTCATCTACAACTACACCCTTTTATGGCTTATGCAATCACCTCTGATTATCACAGTGCCTCATTTCCACTGTTTCTCTCAAACCCAATGACACAAAAGCTGCTCTGCTCAGTTCTGGGCTTGGGTGCTCACAGCAAGACTCAGTGACAGGCCATTCTCAGCTGCTCCTCGTTCCCAATAATTAGCCTACTATGGCAGTTACCTCTTGTGGTTTTGCCTGTGAGAGACATTTGACACAACAGACATCAGAGGCATTTTTCAGGAGGCTCTTGTGGCGTCCGAATGGCTCTTAATTAACCACTTAGGTATCCTCGTTCACTCTCCTGCTTGGCACTTTCCAAATGGTAGGGGTTGCACTGTGGATCTAAACACCGGGGAAGCATGCTATCAAAAGATCCTGTAAATGAAGGCTTGTGTAAATTATTTTTAATGATTCCCTCCTGGCACATCATTATGTTTGTAGTTACACACAGGCACTTCAGAGATGGCTCATCTTCCGTAAGGTCAGCTGCAGGACCACCATAACTAGCTGCAGTCAGTAAATGGCTTATTAATTAGCACAGTGATTTTACATTGCTAAGAGCTCTGATGTATGGAGCTAGAATTGTAATTGTGTAGGATCGAAATAATAAGCCATCTCAGGGCTCCTTATGCAAATTGCCATATTATAAAATCATTACCTATCTAAACACTGAGTTTTAATAAGAATTACAATGATGAATTTTATGATAATTGACACTCAAATTTTAATCTCTTGGATTTTTATCATTTTGGTGGTTAAAGTGTGTTTCTAATTAAATGTTGTTTAAAATGCAAAGGATTGTTTAACAATTCTATTCATTTCTTCTAGTTCAAATCAGGTTATTCTCTTTGGTCATAGAAGATAGGCCTTCTCAGTAATAGGTATATGACATTATGTATTACTTGTAGAGTAAGATGTTTAATCTTTCTTTTTTTTAACAATTATGATTTTGATGGCACTGTATTGTCAACTGTGAGACAGAGCATAGTGCGTGTCATTGGGTCTGACTTCGATAGTAAAAATGACTCAAAATAATTAAAATCTAGGGAAGATTTTGAACGCTTATGAAATTTAATAGATTTTTCCGTCTTTATTTGTTAGTCCAAAGGGTTTAAGTAGAGCTCTAATAGCTTTAATCTTAGAAATGCATGCAAATCTAACAAATTTCAAATTACCATTTATCATCATCATCATCATCATCATGGCTAGGCTTCACGAATGAAGATTTTCAAGGGCTCTACCCAATCTTGCTACAAGCATGCTGGTGGCTAAAAAGGCCAATGCAAGATAGACAAGTCCGATTGCAAAAGGCAGAGCAGAAAGTCTTCATTGGCACTACTGGCGAGGCACAGTTCTTGCTACGTTGTCTTTTTTCCTCAAGACTGATTCTGCGTGTGATCTCAAAGGAAGCAGCAGTGTTATGGATGGTGTGTCTCTGACTGGAGGCCAGAGTGGACCATTGATGGTGGTCAATATGGCCNGCAGCCTCTGCAAAGCATGATGTTAAGTGCTGTAGAGCTGCTTCTGTGTGAGCAACCAGGGTGGCATCATGAGCAAAAAGCGGCTCATGCACAAGGTGATTGAGGGTCTTAGTGTGGGCCTTCAGTCACCTTAGGTTGAGTAGGCTTCCATCGGTACGATATCGGATGTAGATGCCGTTTTCATCATCAAAGTCTGTCATGGCCCTTTGGAGCATCATGATGAAGAAGATTGTGAATAGAGTTGGTGCGATAATACAATCTTGTTTCACACCATTGGTTATTGGAAAGGGCTCAGAGAGTGCATCACCATATCTGACTTGGCCTCGCTGATCCTCGTGTGGCAAGATGACCATTTTGAGGTGCTTGGGGGGACATCTTAATCGTTCCAAGATCTGCCACAAGCCTTTTCTGCTCACAGTGTCAAAAGCTTTGGTGAGGTCCACGAAAGTTACATAGAGTCCTTTGTTCTGTTCCCTACACTTCTCTTGCAGTTGTCTGAGAACATATGTCTGCAGTACTCCTATTGGCTCTGAAACCACATTGGCTTTCAGGTAGAAGTTCTTCTGCAATAGCGGGTGCTAGTCTATTCAAAAGTATTCTTACAAGGACTTTGCCAGCAATGGAGAGCAAAGTGATACCTCGGTAATTTGAGCAGTCTGATTTTTCCCCTTTCTTCTTGTACAGGGTGACGATGACTGCATCATGGAAATCTGATGGTAGTTCCCCTTGTTCCCAGTAATGCACAATGAGTGCGTGAAACTTGTCATGGAGTGCTTGGCCTCCATGCTTCCAAACTTCAGATGGGATTCCATCAACCCCAGCTGCCTTGCCAGTTTTTACCTGCTGTATGGCCTTAAGAGTCTCTTCCATAGTAGGGGCTATATCCAATCCATTTTTCACCAGTTGTTTGGTAATGTGCTGAATTGCTGAGTC
>VWZF01002311.1:408951-523648 GCA_013396755.1 Sclerurus mexicanus | reverse complement strand
ATTCGTGAAGCCTAGCCATGATGTAGGCCAAAGGTACAGCAGAAAAGTGCTTTCAAAGTCACATTATCTTTGGGTTGCCCCATTACATGTTTACTTGAAGTGTAGGTGCAGGCAGCAGAATGACAACAGAGAGCACAGGTTTCCTCAGCATCCAGTGTGGGTTTGTGCCATGCTTTTGCTGTTGGGGAGATTCTTGACAGAAGTGGGCATTTGCTGTTTTTCCTTTTATCCCTTCAGATACAATAAACTCCAAAATCAAGAAACTCCTCTCCTCTGTGCAGTACCAGAACCTCTAGTTGAGGATATGGACACGGCTTACATGGGCATGGAGGAGAATAACAAACAAAAAAAAGCCTGGCCATGCTGGGAACACAAGCAGAAAAACTGCCTACACCATTATCAACTGGACAATTTGGTCTGCAGCATCTGAGACAATAACAGATTGAAAACCTTTGGAGCTGCTGGTTGTCCCTGAGAGGAATCACCCAACAGTCACCACCCCTGATTTGGCTGGTGTTCAAAAAAGGCAGGCAGCAAGTTTGTTCAGGTAACACCGATCCTAATAAAATGGCCAAATAAGACCACGTTACTGAAATCTTGGGTTACCTACCGCATCAAGTTTCTTTTCAGACAATGTGCATCCACCCTTTTTCCGTGCCATGATTCATGGAGGCTTCTGCCTTGAATCCTCCTCTCTTTCCATACTTCCAATACCTTATTTAATTCTTCCTTCCCACACCTGTTTCCAGCACCAGGCTCTATCCCAGCAGAGCCAGAAGCACCCGGTTTACTAAAATTCCGGTTAAGAGCAAGCTTGAATGGAACAGACAGGATCCATCCTTTTTTCCACAGGGCATAAGCCATGTCTAGTAGGGAATGAAACTCGAAACTAGAGTTTGTTCAAAAGATAAAAGGGATGGACCCAGCCCAGTTAAATCTGAGATGGCTCAAGAAGTGCCTAACCACATCCCTGTAAATCATGTGGTATGATAAGTCGGCCCAGTGCACAGTATCCTTCATTCAGGCACCTGCAAGTGCTTTGTTTGGAGTCGAGTAATCCCAAATGTTGCCCTCAGATAGCTGCATTTCATCCCTTTCCTTTTTGTCAGAGAGAAATTTGGATTGGCTCACTTTTATTTAAACCACTTGCCCAATTACAACTGCTTTTACAGGCAGAAATCTCCAGTTTCACAAGACTTTTAAAATGCCAGTCACCTGGGGGAAGTACACATGCAGCAGACGCACGATCCATCCCTGCCTGTGGCACATCAATGGCTCAACCAGCTGTCTCAGGTCCTGGAGTGTCAGGTGTCTCAGCCCTACTCTTCTCACACTGTTCTGACTTTGGTTTTGCTCAGAATTTCTCTTCAGAACCTGAGTAAAGAAGCTTGAGACAACAAAGGTCTTAACAAAGCACAAATTATAAGCTACAAATGACATTGTGGATTTGAAAGAGCACGAGGGTTACTGTACAGCTCACACACGTGGGCTGTGTAGAGAGTGCATATGGGGGAGTGGTGCCATAGTGACAGGCTTCTTTTCTTTGCCTTTTGCCAGTTGTTTGTGAACCGCTGATTTAGGATAAGACCTTGACTGTCATTTTTCATTAAGCACCTTTGGCTCCTCATCTTTTCTGTCCTTCTGATTTCCACAGTAATTAAATCATTTTCTTAAGTGTGGGGTTTCTTGTCTTCTAGTAAAACTCAACACTTCCAAGGTGTCACACATAATCTTATAATAAAAACAGACAAGAAAATTCTCTTCATTCCATCTACACAGGCACCATTAGAGTGCAGCTTGTTGAAAGGAGGAAGTGGCAGAGCCAGCAACAAAACCCAGGTGTTGTGCCTTCCAAGCCAGCTCTTCACTCACACTCCTCCTGCCAAGGCATGTTTTATTTGTATCTCTTTCCAGGTTGTGGTGCAGAAAGACAAAAAGGGTAGGATCACCTCCCCTCACTTTAGAAATCTGCAAGTTAAGAAACTAGTCTTAACTGTTTGGGTTCCCTCTGGAGCTGCCACCCCCCGGAGGTGACTCAACCTCTCTCAGGGTATGGGGGTTAAAGCACCTTCTGCAGGGCACTCACTGCTCTCTGTGACTACCAACAGTACTGAAGGGGCTGGAGAAAACTGCAAGTCTGTCTCCTACATCATGAGGCCAGTGATGCCACCACCACAGACAAGAAAGTCATATGGGACTTGTCTATTCCTGCTGGCGTGTGATTTGATGGCACTATCCAGAAGGGCTCCAGGTGGGCTGGAGGGCTCTCCTCTATGCCCAAGAACCATCCCAAACATTGCACTGACTGCTGTTTCATCAGCAGTAATGTTTCATCTGGTACTTTGTCCTCACTTTTGTTCTGAGTGAAGGGAGTTTTGGATGTTTCACCTGTGCATTCAAAGCTCTGGAATTCGCAGCCCAGCACTTTTCATGGTCATTAAAATTCAGATGGGGAAGTTTGTTGTGTATGAGAAGAGAGCAAAAATAAACACAGAAACCTAGCTACATCCATAGCTGTTTCATAGCAAAGGGATGGATGCCACCAGGTTTGGTGGTTTTTTGTTTGGGATTTTTTCCCTTGTAAGAGAAGTGTTCTGGTCCTTTCATCATCTTCCTCATCAGAAATTGTAATATTTCTGATACAACTTCCAGTGCTGTTACAAGTCAGTTCCACTGGCTCTCAGGTTATTTAATTTCCTCAGTTCTGTGTCAGTTCAAGTGACCGACTGCAGCCATGAAATACAGTCCAGCCCTGGCAGCCCCTCCCAAACCACGGTGAAAGACAACCTTGCTATTTTTGTTAGTCGGTCTACTGAAGTATTTGCAGGAAAGATGTTGTGTGATTTCTTTGGACAGAGGCCCCACATAGATGCCGCCACCCAGACTATGCAGGGGACAGTGGATTCTGTTGGAAGAGTGTTGGATTTGGCAGCAGAGTCACACCTTGTGTTCAAGAGGAGAGCTCAGCGATGACCCTTTGATGGAGTTTCTCCAAAGAAGAGAGAATGGGCTTCTGCATAGAAATGTGGTTGAAGATGTGACTGTGTGACAGGAACAGGAAGGGAAGGAGCTAAAGGCAACAGGGAGAGTATCTGGTGTTATGGGAAAGGTGACATCGTACAGCCATTGGGTCAGTTCCTGACAGGAGAGTGCAGTGACTGAAGAAACGCTGCGAGCCTGTGGTGTTGGCAAATAGCCAGCAAAGTCCAGGAGAGAGAGAGATAAAAATATGAGACTGGACAGGTTATGCAAGGCCACTGCAGAAGAGGTAGATGGGAAATAAGGAACACCACAATGACAGCTGAATGCCCAGCATTTATCAGTGAAAAGCACCTGATTTACAAATTTCATCCATTTACTTGTTTGCAGAAGTAGCTCAGCTGTAAATTGTTTGCTGTTTTCTAGGATTCATATTTTCCTACCTCATTCCCTTTTCAGGTAGTACACATTCTACATCAGCCACATAATTCACAAGTTCTCTGAAGGAACTATTGCTAGTTTGTGGAAGTTGCAAGAAAGGGTTCAAGCATTCCAAATCCCAACTTTCCTCTGATTCACCTCTGACTTCAGTGCATGAAGTTGCTTTAGCTTCTAGAGCTGAAATATCAAAATATAAATTATTTGGAAGTACTATCAAGAGAATAAAAAAATCCCTCTTGCAATTTCTTTGTATACATACAGGAGTCTGCACTCAAACTGTGAGGGATTCTCACGAGGAAAGCTTTCTTTTCCTTGAGTCTTCACATCTTTGTTGGAAATAAAGTAACTCAGAGAGGGACAAAAAGTGTTTAACAAAACTTATTTGATGAGGGGTGTGCATTTGAATACTTCACACACATCTTCTTATGATTTTACACCCCATGAGAGGAGATTATAAAGATTAAGAAAAAAATCAAAGTGATCTCACCCCAACCAAGGGCATAATTTCCCTGAAACCAGGATTTTACCCTTTGTGTATTGACACCAAAAGATTATTTAATTGAACTATTTAACGTCAAGAAGATTCTAATAAAAATGATCCATTATATTCATGATCATCTACTGGATGCTGAAGTTTGTGTCATAGGTACTTTTTAAAATATTGGTCACAGGAGGAAAAAAACTGCACACCAGCCAAAATTATTTCTCATCCTTTCATCTGGTTGATTCAACAGTGAGTAAAGAAATAAGAGAATCTGGTGCCAGATCAGCAGTGCAGATCTTTGCATCTGATCGAAACACCCATGGAAGCGTTCCAGAGGTGCTTCTGTTACCTCATAAAGGGTTTCAGCTCACAGTCAGCAGTGGCACTTTTATTTCATAATGATGTATCTCCTCTCAGGTAACAATTTCAGTGTATCTATTAACAGTTGCAATAAGTTGACAATTGCTAAATATTTTCTCTCTCTTCCTTCAGGACATCTTATTTTACTTTACTCAGTGGTAAAATGGTAAAAAAAAAAGGTATTTGATCCACTTGTCATTCATTAATAACTTGGTTTTCCCCCCTTTGCTGTTTTCCCATTAGAATGCAAAGAGATGATTGTTTTTAAATTTTATATCTACATATTTGGAATATGACTGCTGGTGTCCCATTCTAAGTATTGTTGCTTGGTGAGAGAGCTACAGACAGGACGTGAAGCAAATTATATTGTCCAACTACCAGTGCAATCAGACTTGGATAAAATCACGGAGCTGGGGCTTAGTTTTACAATCAATAGAAGCTGCAGATGCTGCACATCTTTCAAATTGTTGCCTGAAGATGGGACAAGGCAGATTTCTTTTCAAGAGTTCCTTTTATTTTGGGTCTCAAGATCAACTGGTGTGGCTTGGCACTTGCATAGTCTTCCCTGCTCCAAGCTGTCTGGGTCACTCATCAGAAGTTGAGATGTTTGCTGTCAAATTTCAGCCCAGAGAGGATGTTAGAAAGGTTGGATTGCAGTGATCTTTGGAAAAGTCTTTGCACATCTTTGTAATTTTGTTTTATTGCTGTTTCTATGACTTTTGTCAGAAGGGGGGTGTCAGAAATATGCAGTCCATGTCCATGAGCATCCTTAAACATTTGGAATGAATCACAGAATATGCTAAGTTAGAAGGGACCGACAAGGATCACCAAGTTCAGCTCCTAACCCTGCACAGGACCATCCCCAAAATGCTGAAAGATGCTTCCTGCCAGGTATGATGTTAGGCACTGTTAGGTCTGATTTTCTTCAATATCAGCCGAAGCTCTATTTCCTTTTCCCAAACAAAAGGCCAATGGAAAGCAGGCAGACACTCATATTAATACAGCTGCAGTATTGTTGTCATGGTCTTGTATGTCTAAATGAAGATAAAGCAACCACTTACACTGAGAAAAGCAGTTAATCACTGGACAAGAGGCAGGCACCACTCTAAAGTTTCCCTGGTGTAGGTAGTATTTCTTACTTAAAAGCAAGTTTTATTTGGCTTGTGTGTAGAGCTCAGGCCCCTTGAGCTCCATCCACCACCTCAGTGTTCATTGCTGCTCATCCTGAATCAGGGGAGTTTTGTAGCATTAACAGCAACTTTGCATGACCATCCTCATCCCTGCCAAGAAGCAAGAGAAACCTCAGTGGTGTTTGGCTCCTGTCTGTGACCCCCCTACAAGCATTTAGCTTCAAGCTTCTTTTAACTGTACGTAAATGCAGCTCTATGATATATGTAAATAATTTTCTATATTGCACCTTTGGAATGATTGGAGGAGTGCAGATATCAGGAGGGGTGGGAGCGGAGGCAACAGAAGAGTCTTGTAAGGTTTTGAGGGTGTTTTGTCTTCCCTTATAAGAATGAAAAACAATATACTCATAGTCCTTGTAGGCCTTTGACTCTGTCTGTGGCTCAGGTGATGGGTGGCCTTTGCATTTTAAAAGTTCATTTTGAACGAGTGAGTGAGAAGTGAATAATCGTCAGTGGATGTTAAGTAGCAAGAGGCAGAAATAATCCATGGCATCAATGTATGCCAGGAGTACAGGAGGGATAATTCTCCCAGTGTTACAGAGGTTGGTGTTACAGTTTCAGAATCTCATTGGAATTCCTTCCAGAGCTTGGAGCTAACGCCCAGAGTTGTGCTGGTGGCCAACAAAAGGGGATAAGGAATATTTGCATTCCGATTTGATGGCTGAGTGGAGACACTGTTGTTCTTTTCTGTGGCCCTTCGAGGGGTGGGGGTTGTGGCTTCTGGGAGAGCAGTTCTTGGGGGTTCTGTTTGGCTCTGCTTCGCCCTTTCCCCACCCCCATCCCAGTGCTGGGGACTGGGGGGAGGGATTTTTGTTTTTTGCCTCCTTCCGCACCGGTTTCCAGATGGCACCAACTCTGGTAGCGAAGCTGCTGCCATTTCTGCCCTCCTGCTCAGCTCAATGCCTCTTCTGCTGGGCAGAGGATGGGAGAACCAGGGTTGTGCAGCCGCTGCCTCCTCTTGCCTGCTCCTGCCTGCTCCTGCCTGCTCCTGCCTGCTCCTGCCTGGCTGTTGCCTGTGGGGCCAGGCCCGCTGTGGGAGCTGCCACAAGGACAGGAACACGCCTGTTCTGCACCTCGATGAGGGGGCCCCCCATCGTCTGTCTGCCCACGGGTCCTGCGGGACCTGGCTCGAGGCTGCTGTGGCGCCCATCGGTCACTGCAGCCGTTCCCTGCCCGGCCACGGCAAGGGAGGCGCCGGCGAGAGGACCCGCAGCCACCCGAGGTGCGACATCGCCCCCCGCTGTCCGTAAATATAATTGCACCTGTAGGGGAGCAGAAAACTGACTTTTTTTTCATTCAAAGGGTTTATTACAAACTGTTTGTTTGTTCCTTTTCTGGAGATGATAGCTAGATATAGATAGATAGATAGATAGATAGATAGATAGATAGATAGATAGATAGATAGATAGATAGATAGATAGATAGATAGATAGATAGATAGATAGATAGATAGATAGATAGATAGATAGTGGTTAAGAACTGTTATCCTTTTCCGTATATTTTTCTAATTAAAGTTTTGCTCTAAATTTAAAGAGTGGGGCTATTTCTTTTTTTATTTTGTCTGCTCTTCTTGGGGGAAGAAGGCCTTTTCTTTTTTCTCTCTTGGCCAACATAGATATATTAGTTCTCCTCTGAACTAAGACAGTTGGGATTCAAGATTTATGGGCTGGGAAATCTTTTCTGTGAAATGCAAGGTGTTTAAGACATTGCTTTTAATTTTAGTTTAACTCAAGAGGTGAATGTAGCAGCATTAGACATACCTGCCCAGTGTGGGTGAAGCCTTCACCTTTGGGAACTGTCTTACTATGTCTCTTCTGAACCTACTGATGTTTTTCAGTCTCCATACAGCTCTCTGGAAGGTCTAAAGTTTAATCACAATTGCAGGCAGACAAGCAAACAAACATATCTTCCATTTGTTTCTGTTAAACAAGTCAGCTTATGCAGTCTCACCTTACGGGAAAAATAATCTTGCATGGATCCTCAGCTCACACAGGTAGCTAAAATACCTGAAGATACCAGTGGCTGCCTGCTGGTGAGAACCATCTGCAGAAGCCAATTAAAAAATGACTAAACCCAAATAACAAAATTCTCATCTGCTTATTTTGATTTCTAAGACTCAGAGTTTGGATTTTCACTTGGGAAAACATCCAGCAATACTGCTCTTGATGAGTGTTCCACTTTTGCCGCCTGCGCCAGAGCAGATGGTAAAAAATAACACAGTAAATGTTCAGGACAGTTCCTGAAACAGGGGCAAATCCATGAACTTCTGTGAATGGTGATCAGGAAACTTCTATTGTGTAACATGGGGACATGCCAGCAGAACCCAGGGGAGAGGGGGCAATGTGCAGCAGCAGCAGCAGCAGCAGCTGTGTGCTCTCTATTTAGAGAACATGATCACTAATTTCTGTTCATGAAACATTTGCAGATAGCTTTTGACTTCCATGAACTATTTAGCAGATACATTCTTGAATTAATCCAAGTGGATTATTCATTAATATCTTTGTTATGTTGTTCTGTGATGACTGATCATGTTAGTCACAAGATGTCCTTGGTTAGAGGAGCAAACTCCTGCTTTAAAAGATGTATCTGGTGTATGGAATTTAAAATCCATTTTCCATGAATATTTCTGTTCTGATTTTGAAACAAACTTTTTATATGCTTTTTTTTTCAGTAAAACTCAGTCACTTTAATGTTGAGAGAAAAGAAATGCAGAAAGGTTGAAGCATTAATTTTCCATGTAAAATCACTATTTGTAGATATCTACATTACTAGCCCAAATTTTCTTCACCCTTTACTCCATCCAGTACAATACACGATGTTCAGACATGCCATCATGATCAGGTTTTCCAGAGTTTATAGACAAAACATGGAGAGTATCTACATTCTTGGCAAGACACTCTACTATTACCATTACCCTTATACAGAGGACACCACCGTGGTGTTGAAAGCAGCACAGACAGAGTGGTGGACAGACATATGAACAGACTGAGAAGGAGCTCATTTGGCTGGCAAGAAACCACCAAGAAGAGTCACATTAACACGAAATCACAGAATGGATTGGGCTGGAGGGGCCCACAGTGTCTCACCTGGTGCCACCTCCCTGCTCCAGCAGGGCCAGCCCAGAGCACACGGCACAGGGTTGTGTCCAGAGGGGTCTGGGATATCCCCAGGGAGGAGACTCCACACCCTCTCTGCTCTCTGCTCAGGGCTGGGTCACTGCCCAGCAAAGAAGTTCTTCCTCCTGTGCAGGTGGCACTCGCTGGGCATCAGTTCCTGCCCGTCCCTCTCGTGCCATGGCTGGGCCCCCCGAGCAGAGCCTGGTCCCTGCTCTGCCCCCTCCCTGCAGGCACTGACACACACGGGCAGGGCCCCTCTCAGGGTCTCCTCTGGAGGCTGAACAGCCCCAGCTCCCTCAGCCTTTGCCGCTCCCACAGATGCTCCATCCCTTGGGCATCTCCGCAGCCTGCGCTGGCCCCGCTGCAGGAGCTCCCTGGCCCTGCTGTGCTGAGGAGCCAGAGCTGGGCACAGCCCTGCAGATGTGCCTGCCAGGGCTGGCCAGAGGGGCAGGATCCCCTCCTGACCTGCTGCCAATGCCCTTCCTGGTGCCCCCGGGACACTATTGGCCTCCTTGGCCACAAGAGTACAAAGCACTTCGCTTCTCAGCACACACTCCAGGGAAGGTCAGGAAGGCAGGAAGAGGTTTATGGCTCCAGCACCACTTAGATGTTACTGAAAATGCATTTTGTCACTTCCTACTTTGTACATCACATTTCCCAGATGCAGTGATTCCTAGGCTAAATCTAGGCATTTTAGATAAAAATTAAGGTGCAGAAAATGTATTTGTGAAAAGCAGCAAATCAAGAAAGTGATAAAGGTACAGCTGTTCTTTCTAGGTAGGAACTTACTCGTCATTCCATATTTTCGTGTCAGTGCTCCAGGTTCTTAAGTGTGCAATATGCTCCTGGATTTATATTCAATAATTGAGAGCCAGACTATGTTTTATGTTTTTCTCTTGGGTGCCTGTGAGAAATACGCTGAGTACACCCTTACCAGCTCTGCCTGATCACAAGATAAAAATATTCAGATTGAGGCATATTTATGAATTTTATATATATATATATATATAATTTTAGTCATGTGTGAGTATGTCTGGTAGACAGAGATATGAAGGGTGGTAAGGGGAAGAGTAGATTTGGTTGTGGGAAACACGGGGTCACTATTCCATGCTTTTGGAGCAGGCAGGAACACAGATAACCAGCATTTGGAGAGTTTTGAACACTTATTCCAGTGTATTTCAGAGTTAAGTGATAGGCAAAGACCATAAAAATAACAAAAGGAGCAGGGATGGACAGCAAACAGGAGAATTTAGGCAAAGCACTCCTAAATATCAGATCTCTTGTCTAGATGAATAATATGTTCCATGGTGTCTCTGGGGTGTGCCAAAGGCAGTGGAGATTGTGGGTTAGATAAGATGTGTAGGAAAGGATTGGGTGTTATTGCTCCCCACAACTCCCTGACAGGAAGGGGGAGCCGGGGAGGGGAGTCGGGCTCTGCTCCCAGGGAGCAGGGACAGGTGGAGAGGAAACAGCCTCAAGTTGTTCCAGGGGAGGGTCAGGTTGGACATCAGGAAGAATTTCTTCAGGGAAAGAATGATCATGCTCTGGAAGGAGCTGCTGAGGGAAGTGGTGGAGTCCCCACCCCTGAAAAGACTGGACATGGCACTCAGTGCTCTGGTCTGGTTGATAAGGTGGTGACTGAGCAAGGGTTGGCTTTGATGGTCTTGGAGGTCTTTTCCAACCTCAAGGATTCTGTGATTCTGTACTTCTATGGTTAGGACAAAAGGTCTTTAAAGTTTAAGAAATGCTGTATTGAAAAAGGTTGTTTAATCTAGAAGGGACAAGCTAAGAAATATGAACTTGTGGAGAGTCCAGAGAAGAGGAAGGAGGAAGCCCATGAATGGCATCATTGAGTCAGGAGAGGAGAGGAGAGGAGAGGAGAGGAGAGGAGAGGAGAAGTGTTGAATGAAATATGCAAGAAGAGCTCAGAAATGCTCTGTATGGGGTGTGAGGGTCAATGAGGAGAAAAGTCAGGCAGGGAAATATTTCTGAAGACCAAGTCTAGAGTCAGGATGTCAGGAGAAGGGGACTTTACCCTTGGCTTTGGTGACAAAGTGATGTCTAAAAGGTCCCAAGTGATTGCAAGAAAAGAAGTTCAGTGCAGCCATTCAGTCAGTTAGTTGATTATTCTCTGCTTTTGTGGAACTACTTTGAAGTTTCTGAACAAAAATGCAATCTCTGGCCTTGCTAGGATAAACTCGCTTTAAATCCCCAAAGAGGACTCGCAGTGCATTTTAACATGGAAGAACTGGAACCTCAGCTATATATATATATTTTTTTAAAAAAAAAACAAACAAAACAAAAAAGAGATTTTGACAAGCTGGTGGCAGATTTCAAGTTTCCTACTCAGGAATAAATTTAGGCAACTCCTTTTTAGCATGCCATATTTCCAGTTATTAAACTGTGGGTGGTCTGTCCCAATCCTCACCACCAGAGAGCCCTTCATTTTGGTCTCAGTGCTGGGCCGGGGCACCTGCAGTGTGTGCTGCTCTCTGGGGAGCTGCTTCCCCAGGGAAGCCTTTGAGAGGCCGGGTGGGATCCTCACAGGCTCCGTGAGCCGAGTCCTCTGGACTGGTTCACAGGCACGAGGGATGGGCCGAGTTTGCTCGAAAGTTCAAGCTCAATGAACTGAGACTTTGGAGAACAATTCCTCCGGCTGCCACCGCTGTCCTGGGGAGCCCTCTGAACTCTGTCCTTCCTCAGAAACCCTCCAGCCTCTCCCCAGCCACCCCCCCCTTTATACGCTCACAAGTTTTCCTGACAAAAGAGCAATTACAACCTGACAGAGACAACTCACAAAGAGAATGGGGATGACCCCTAGGAGAGGTTTATGCGACTCAACACATGGCCAGTCACCAACAAAGCCGACCCTGCTCCCATTTGATCACAGAAGAGCCTCCCAGACTCGCATGCTTGACCAAAAACTGGCTGGGTGACTCATTTGTCTGGCGGCTCTGTGATTCATGAGCCTCCAGGAGGAAGGGAGGAGGGAGGCAAGGCTTTTCAAATCTGAACTTAAATGCAAGAGAAACACATTCCCCAAAAAGCAGACACTCAACTGTGTCCAATTGGTGCATGAATAGCCACACAAAGCCAGGGAAGGAGTCCTGTGTGACGCACGGCGAGGCTCCTGAGCCCAGCCACGCCGTGGGCTGCACCTTTCCCAAGTCTGTGGTTTGGAAGGTCTCAAATGCATAAACAGGAATAGTTCCTTACATCTTATCCTTGTGTGCTCCATCTGTTCTGGCCCTGGGATTTCCCAAGGAACGTCCCACTTGTGAGTGCTTTGGAGCTGATATCAAGGGCTTTGACCTAATATTCAGGTCAAAAACCTCAAATGACTTTGACCAGCTGAAATTTAAACTTCTGATTGACACTAATACTTTTGGTTCCCTCTCTTATCCGTGAAGCAAGTGCATCCACAGGAGGTGTCCCATCCTCAGAGGTGCTCACAGTAGGTAGGATGAGCTGTCCACTGGAGGCACATTTCTCTCCGTGACCCATGGAAGAGCCTCACCAGCTGGCCTGACCTACAGCCCACTCCTTGGTGAGGGGAGTGAGAAGAGTCCAGCCCTGGGCATCAAGGAAGACCTTCCCCTTGGTGCTGCCTCCACACTTCCAGGACCTAGGCATGGTGCAGAGTGCTCCCTGGAATGTTTGTGCTTCCTCCCACCATACCCCTCCCAGTCAAGCATTTTATTTATTGTTATTTATTCAGATATATGGGTCAAAATGCTAAATTATTTAGCCACTGCTGCCAGATGGATTTTAAAACAATTAACAAGTGCTAGCAGTGGGCAGCTCACTCTGTCTCTTAGATTTTGCCGAAACAAGTGACTGGTTGCTGTTTGTTGGCCAGCACTTTGTGCCTCCTACTCACTGTGGCCTCAGAGCACATTTCTCCCTCAGCGAGTGCCAGTCTAAGTTAGGGCCCAGCTGGTCTGGGCGGCTGAAACACCCCAATGTTATTTTTGGGTTTGCATTTCTAGTGTTGTTGTTGTGATCCTGGGTGACAGAGAGGCTGTACCAAGCCCTGCTATGGCTGGATACCACCATCCCACATCCCTGCTGGGGAGATAATGGCAGGTCCAGTAAAGCCTCAGCATCAAGGGCCTTAACTCCCTGGGAGCACCAAAATAGCTTTGAAGGATCCAGGTCCAAGCTCTTCCTTTCCATGTGGCATGTGGGAAGATTCCATCTGGGATGGGGAGACCTGCATTCAGAGATATTCAGTTCCCACAAGGTGGCCACAGCCATGGGGTTCCAGGGGGTGTCGCCACTCTTTTTGAGAGACGCCGAAATGAAAATCATTGTTTATCTCCACAGCACAGGATGTGCTTTATCCAGAGTCAAAGGGAGGGCTTGTTTCTCCTTTGAGTTTGTGATTACCCATAAAAGCCGATACTTTGCATTTAGCCACAGGTTCATGAGCCCCTGCTGCCAGCCCAGCTCTCATGCATCCCTTGGTTGGACTTGTAGCCCTCTGCCAGCTCCAGGATGGAGCACATTTAGCTGAGTTTCTGGTCCTAAAAAATGTTACACTAGGCAAAGGATTTGGACCTGAATAAAAGTGATGGATCTAATTTTAGACAGTACCTATGAATGAAACTTGAAACGAGCTGTTCAGGAAATACCTTCCTCTGCAGCACTGCCAGGGACTGTATGGGATTTAATGCTAAATTAGCCAGTGCCTAGGAACAGGTTACTGTGAGAATACTTTTTCCTACTTTCAGCTAAATTATTTTTTAAAAAGAAATCCTAATTTCTACATAGTTGGCCATGTCCTTCTGCAAAAGCTGCAGACCTTCCATCTACCCTCTCTGTATCAACACTGTCTGTTACCTTTTGCTGTGTGTTCACCCCTGTAACCCCCCCCCACAGAGCTGTTTGCTTCCATCGGGTTTCTGGGGATGGCCAAAAGTGACTGGCATGCAGGAGAAGATTTTGAGCAAAGTGAAAACTTGTGCTAGGGCTCTTGCCTAGATGAACAGGCATGTTGACTTTCAAGACGACAGATGTCTTTCAGTTATGCTTTGTTATATATTGTCCATACATTCCACTTTTCATAACAAAGAGAGATGAGAAAATTACCCCTCCAGATACCAAGCAGACATCCCATCCCTGTCCTTCTCACCTTTTATCACACAGCTTTTCATGTCCATAATTTAGGACTCTGCACACTTGATGGTTTAGCTGAGACATAAATCAACACAATGGCTCTGTACCTTCCTGCACTGACTTTGCAATGTATATGCACCTTTCTTAACAAATGGACTCTGCACAGCAATAGATCCAGTAAAACCAGGAAAAAGTAACTGCTAATAACAGGGTATTGGGAGGTCTAAACCACACCACTTTATCAAAGAATATTTTACAGGTATTTTAAGCCAACTGCTTCTCTCTAACCCTTAAGAAATATTATCAGCCATCAGCAAGAGAAGCTTTAGTTAATAAAATAAAAACCCCATTTTTTAATGCTTTTATCTTTTGTCTGAATAATCCGTATCTCACTGTTCTGGTCCTGGGGCCATTGATCTCTCTTGGTTCAATGATATGAACTTAGGTTGGCAGATAGTTCCCACTGGATGAACCTACAAAAGGTGAGATTTGTACTTTAAGAAATCTCAGCTGCGATGTTCATAGCCTGTATCACATCAGATAAAAGACACTTTCATTTAATGAAAAATAGCAGGGTGCTTCTGAACCTCTTCATTAGCTCTGTGGAAACTGAGTGATCTATTGGAACTAATTCCAATAGGATTTTTTTTCCCTTTGGTCTCAATGTAGTTTTTTACTCAAAAGATTCTAATATAAAGACTTTTTGGAGACTATTTTGCTGTTACTCTGTGTCCCCATTTCAAATACACTAAGATGGTTCTTGGAGTCATGACTAAATGGTGGACTTGGCAGTGCTGGGTTTATGATTGGACTCAACGATCTTAAAGGTCTTTTCCAACCTAAATGATTTTATTATTCTATGATTTCTTGATTTTCAAGGGTTCCAGGACAGGCAGCCCAGACTGAGGGGAGAAACATTGTGAGGTGGGTGGAATTGTAGAGTTTCAGGCAGGCCTTCAGGAGGGATCTTTTTCCTCATATCTCATGACAGCATGAAAGTCACAGGCAGGACACATCAAAACTCAAAACCCTTGTTAATCATCTGCTTTACAGCCCCAGGGCTCCCCCAGTGACCAGAAATTTGACTTTAGGCTCTCGGTTTTCATACTGCCTGGCTGAATCAAGCTGACAATGCTGTGTGGTAAGCTCACTGTTTTCTGCAACACTCCTGGGATGATGCTCCAAGCTCACCGCTGTGCGGGATGCACCCCCCAACCTGTGAGGCAGGTACTGACTGCCTCACACCTCCCCTCCCTGGGATGCTGTCACCCAGGCTTTGCTGCCAGAAACTTCCTGCTAACCAGGGGTATTGTGACAATACTTGTGAATATCTAAAAATATCTGTCTCAGCCTACTCGGTGGGAAAGGCCCTGGGGGTGATGTGGCAGTGGCCGGACATGAGCCCAGGTGTGCCCAGGTGGGCAAGAGGCCAATGGTCTCTGGGCTGTCCCAGCAGGACCAGGGCAGTGACCATCCCACTGCTGAGGCACCTCAAGTTCTTTGTCCAGCTCTGGGCCACTCACAAGAAGAAAAACATTGAGGGGCTAAGATGGGGACAGAACTGGGGAAAGGGGCTGTAGAGTCAGTCATGTGAGGAGCAGCTGAGGGGGCTCAGTCTGGAGAAAAGGAGGCTCGGGGGGACCTTCTCACTCTCCCCAGCTCCCTGACAGGAGGGGGCACTGGGGGGGTGGGAATGGTTGGGCTCTTCTTCCAGGGAACAGGGACAGGAAGAGAGGGAACAGCCTGAAGTTGCACCATGGGACAATTAGATTGGATATTATAGGAAATTTATTCACTGAAGGCTGCTCAGGCATTGGAACTGGTTGCCTGGAGAAGTGGTGGAGTCACCACTCACAGAGGGATTTGAAAGGCATGTAGATGTGGCACTTGAGGGTCATTGTTTAGTGGTAACATGGCAGTGCCGGGTTAATATTTGGACTTGAATAAGATTAGAGGGTCTTTTTCATCACTAATGATTCTAAGTTTCTATACTTCTGAGCTTTCTTAGCCATAGTTGCAGTCACTTGGCAGGTCAGGCAGGCCCAGCTGTCCTGGGCACCTGCTCGGAGCCACTGGTTGCAGATGACATTGCTGCTGGGAGAGGCTCTGGAGGGGAATCACAGCCACCCTTTGCTGTGCTGTTGTGACAGACATGGCCATGCCAGAGCTACAGGTGAATGCTCAGCTAGAGAAATGTTTTCAGCTGTGGTGAATACAGTCTTGGATACTTCTGTTGCTGGAGGTAGGACAGAGCCAAAACCAAGACTGAAAAAGATAAAAATTACATGGTTGAGTCTTGGGAATTACATGGTTGAGTCAGTAGGAATTCCATAAAGCCATGTTGATTTATACCATGAGAGGATCTAACGTAATCAGGGATGATCAAATGAGAAACACAGTATAAAAACTGCATGTGATGATGCTGATTGTATTTTCAAAGCTGCGTTATATTTCCATTTCTGTCTGCCTGTCCCCTTTTTATTTTTCAGCATCCTTTTCACTTTGTGTCTCATCGCTCAGTGAGGAACTATTTGATATCTCAGCCTCCACAGCAAAGCTCTAATACCACCTCATCACCCACAGCTGCAGGTAGGAAAGAGGGAGGTCAGCTGCATTGTTTATATTTATAGGTGGTAAACTCCCACCTGTCCCATACCTGGGCTTCATTTATTGCTCTCAGCCTTTTCTGGAAAGCTGAATTGCCAGAATAATTCAGGCCCTCTTAAAAAGATGGTGGGATTCTTAGAAAGACTTTTCCCTCTATTTGCAAGGAATTGATGGTGACCTGAATGCTGACTGAGTGGCAGAGTGACCTTGCCCGGCTGAGTAAGGAAAGTTGAACCTTGAATCTGTGTCAGCCGCATCAAGGGAGCTTGGGCCCTTCCCAAGGTTAGGAAATACAGAGATATTTGCACAAAACCTTGGTTCTGTTGGAGGCATGGGAGGTTATTGATTAAAGTCGGTGGAGTGAAGATTTCACTTGGGTTCTTTCCCTTTCTCCTGCCCAGGCCAGACTGGTATTGCAAAAGCCATTTCTTGTCTCGTGGTGGTTTAGTTTTCTTGGTTTTGTTCTGGGCCTTCCCTGGTAACAGGGTTATAACTAAGGAAGTATCCCACACCATTCCTTCACGTAATGAGGTGTATATAAGACAGGGAGGGAGATTCCTCCCTCCTCTTCCTTTCGTCTGCTTGGGAGGACAGTAGGTCTCAGGGTGTTGGCTTGGCTCTTATCTGTATGAGCTGAGGTCTGAGAGCTGTTGTCCCAGTTGCACGGAGGTGAAGGAATTGCTTCTCTTGAGGGGAGTTTGGTGAGAATTTATTGTGTTAGTTACTTTATTGAGTTTTCCCCTGAGTTTACGAGTGTGTGTGGATCTGTTTTGTTTTGGTTTTACCCATGTTTTTTTACTTTTCTCTTTCCCTTTTCCCCCTTTTCCCTTTTGGGATTGCTTTGGGATTCTTGTTCTGTATATTCATAGTGTTTAATTGTATATAATTCTAATATATATATGAATATATATATATACTTTTACTACAATTTTCTTTTGGTACTTTTTTTCCTTCTCTCTTGGGCAGTCTGTGTGGCCAGCAGCTGGATTTGGCAGGGAGCCAGCCCAAACCTCCACGTGTCCAAACACCTGAACCTGAGAGTGGTTGATCAGCTCTTGAGGAGAGCTGACATTTCTTCGCTCTTAAATGAAAAAAAAAAAAAGGGCAGTTGAAAGTGTCCAGCCCTTTCTAGCTCTTAGCAGAGGTATCAGACTGGACCCAGTTGCTCCGTGATGACACTTCAAATGCTGAGATTTAAACTGGCATTTCCAAAAGACATTGGGAGACACATGTATCAGAAATGTTTGGACTCAATGGGAATGACATGCACCACTTGGGTTCCCTTTAGAACTTCATCCTGGCACTTTTCTGTAAAACCAAACTGTACATCTTGGGATTTTGCTAATAATTACTGGATATCTATAAAATCCACAACTGCCATGAGTTGTTACTTCTCCATAATAAAATTCTGGGAAGTAACACCTTATAACAACAAGAAAATCTGCCTTAATAAGGCAAAAGTCTTGTGCTAGAAGTCCAACTTTCCACTGGCAACACTTCTGGTTAATACTGGAAATTCTAAATATCTGATTAAACATTTCTGGAATTTCTGGGAATACACTGAGATTCTGTATGGACTAGTTCCTCATAAAGGTTTTCAACAAAATAGCTTCTGCTGGGTCTTAAAGGAACCCCTCCAAATAATCCATGTCCTTAATTTCTTAAAGTGGTTCCTTACATTTCCTAAGCTGGCTCCTTAAATGACTTATGACCTCCTTTGCAGAATGCATAGACACAAATAAACCACATATATGGGGAAGGAATGTTCCTCTATCCCAGGAAACAAATTAAACACATTGATCCAAACTCACCCCAGGAGTAACTCCTGTGAATTCAGACGAAATTCAGACGAGTTTATTAAAGCAGCATTTCTGATATGGGCTGGAAATAGCAGTCAAATGAGGTTTTGCAATAGTAAAATGATTATTTATTAGTGATGAGTGAATCACAAAATGTCTGGCATGTGTGTTGATCTTAGAAAAAGAACTGAAAAAGTTTGAAACCTGATCAGGTCTCTGAATCTGTATGTCAGCAAAACTGCCTGGAAGTGAGTCTGAGTCAGGGTTCTTGCTCAGACATACTTCTGAGGCACACAGATTTATGCAGTTGGCTATAGTCATATCTCAGCAAGTGCTAAGAAATTAGGGATGGTGAGTTTAACTGGTAAATAAACAAGAACAAACTCATTCCTAAATTCTATGTGATTGTGATCTTTTGGAGATAGCTACACAAATCCCACAGCCATGCCAAAGCTGCAGAAGGGAATATAAAGGCAAGGGAAACAAAATTAATTCCCATTTCAGACTTCATAAATAAACAGGGCAAGTCGTGTCCAAGCTTTTTGTTTTGTTTTCTTCTAAAACACTCTGTCAAACCACAAGAAGCTTTTCAAATGTCTCCATATAGAAATCCGCTTTGGGGTTGGAACAGCATGGTTTTGTTTCAATTTTGTGGAAACTACTGGGAATAGATACGCTCATCACACGTCAGGCCGTGGTGTTCCCCTGGAGGAGCATAAAGCCAGAGATGCTCCTGATATGATGCTTGATCAGATAGTGCTCTCACAGCTTTGACCTCTTAATTTCAGCTTCTCAACTGACATGAACATTGAAAGGGTGACAGAGAGCCCCCAGGGAGATCTGTACGGGTGGCTTTCCCCCCACCTCACCATGGGCTTCCAGGGAAGCGCAGATGGGAGAGGCAGCCCAGGAGAGGATTGGTTGAGTTACTGCATGGGTGGGATGCCAGACAGAGAGGGCTGGTTACTTGGGGGCTGCTACATCCCTGGCAGAGAATTGAGGGAAGAGAGTCCCTTCCTTTCAGGCACACAAGTGACCACTCTTTGTAGACACCACTGAACCCTTAGGGTCCCTTGCTGGGCCTGCTCATGGGTCCCCACCTGTCCACCTTACACATGGTGGGGGGTGGTTTGGGTTAGGCCCTGCTGTGCCTCAGCATCTCCTTGATGGCAGCAGGTTTGTAGGGTGTGTGGAGGTTTGGGCTGGCTCCCTGCCAAACCCAGCTGCTGGCCACACAGACTCCCCCCATCCCGAGAGAGAAGGAAAAACAGTACTCAAAGACAATTGTGGTAGAAGTATATATATATTCGCATATATCACAATTATATACAATTAAACACTATGTACCTACAGAACAAGAATTCCAAACAACCTCAAAAGGGAAAAGGGGGGAAAGGGAAATGGGACAAAAATGGGTAAAAACAAAGCAAAACAGACACACACACACTCGCAAACTCAGGGAAAACTTAATAAGTAACAAACACAATAAATTCTCACCAAACTCCCCTCAAGAGAAGCAGTAGAAATCTCCACGTCAGTGCAGCCGGTGCAACAGCTCTCAGACGAGCCTCAGCTCATACGGATAAGAGCCAAGCCAACCCCCTGAGACCTGCTGCCTCCCAAGCAGACAAAAGGAAGAGAGAGAGGGAGGAATCCTCCCTCCTCATCTTATATACACCTGATTACATGAAGGAATGGTGTGGAATACTTCCTTAGTTATAACTCTGTTACCAGGGAAGGCCTAGACCAAACCCAAGAAAACTAAACCACCACAGGTGACTTACACAAGTAATCAAAGCCTAAATATTGCACAGTCTGGCAAGTCATCCATTCCAGTAGCGAGAGCTGTGCCCACTGTTGCTAAACCCTGTTACAAAACTAAGTCTTTGGGATACCCCACAATGTCCTGCAGTAACAATCCCATGCACAGCTCGGCATCCACTTGATTCCTGGAGGAGAACAGACTGTTTGATGTACAGCAGTCGGCTTTCATCCCTGTTGCCTCTGATTCTGTGCTTTAAGGGTGGCTGTGGCTCAGTACTTCTGTGTCCAGTAGGATCCATCTTTCTGCCGCTTTCAACTAGTTCCTGAAACAATTTTTATTTCAATTATTTTTAGGCTATAAAATCTTGAAATGCTCGCTCATCTTTACTCAGCATTTTCTTCAGCAGACACTCGTGTGGTCACTGTGCACTTTGTTGAGTAGAAGCTCGTCCAACCTTGCAATGGGAGTCGGGGGGAGAGAGAGGCCGTCAGGCGAGGGGTGCTGTGTGTGCTACAGGTGTGCAGAAGGGATGACTCAGTGATGAAGGTCCTCACTGAAGCATCACAAGACCTGTCATGTGTCTTTTTGCTGCCACAGATACCCTGTGAAAACTAAACCAAGTGTGCTGCCTTTTCACATGTCCTGACTGTCCCTCCCAAGGCTGCTGTAAGGGGAAGTGCGGGGAAGAGGGGTTTGGGTACACTTGGATGTTTGGTGGTTCTGGCCATTACTCCTCATGAAGCTGTAGGAGAGGTTGTGAGTCTTGGAGGTGTGACTGAAGGTTGTACGGTGGCCCTCTAACACAGACCTTTAGGGGAAGAATTTCTGCGGGACTCCCAGCCCTCAGAAGTGCTGCTTTGAACTTAAAACCAAATTTCTCTCAGATACACTGAAGAATACTTTTCTAAAGATGTCAGGTACTTCATTAGAACTTGAACAAGAAATAACACTAAGGCAAAATGTCTGAATTACAACTTTCAGTTGGATTTCAAGAAAATGTAGCACTCTGCTCAATCCTAGAAGACTAGAGTTGGTCACAGAGCATCGTTTCTACTCAAATCTGAGGTCTTGGGTCATCAACCCAGACACACCAGCTCCTATGAGAGCAGGGCTCAGCAGATCATTCTGTAGTTTTTCCCAAGACCTGGCATAATAAACTGCACTTATTATTGTTATCATCATCATCATCAACAACAACAACAATAACATCATCTGTTTAGAACAGAATCTCACCCTTCCCGTCTGGAGTAACTTGCGCCTTTCTAGAAAGGTGTCAGCAAATTCTGTTTGTGCTCAGGCCATGCGAGGCCCTTGCCTGGCCACACAGAGAGACACTTGTGTTCCCAGAAGTAAGCAGGGATGGCTTAGCTATCTTCTGGAATAAGTGTTAAAATGTAGTACCTCAACAAAATACTGATCTTTTTAATCAAAGTCATTTTGAGTCACAGAATTCTGGGCTTCAGCCTTTCCATTCAGGACCTTTCTGGTGCAAAAAGAAATCTTTAACAACCATGTAATACAATAAAATTCTGAGCCTATGGAAGAAAAGTGCACATCTAAAGAAATATGTCTCCTATAATAGTGGTTTCCAGCAATGGGAACAGGAGGGCAAAGTCTTGCACTTAATCACAGTCCAGAGAGCTGTACAGGCACCCTGGTGGGTTTTTTAGTGGATGAAACTGAGAGAGAAATTCAGGCTTACCAGGGGATTATATAGTTAAGCAGAGTTTTCTTTTTTCATATGCATCTTTCTTCAGAAACAGGAATTATGCATTTGCATGGTAGGAAATAAATCCATTCTTTATTTCTATCTATTTTAATATCTATCTTGAGCATGAAAGGAAGTCAAGTTCAAAGCTTTCCCCTGACAGGTTGTAAAGCAGAAGTGGCAGATCTCTCCTGGTGACTTCAATGCAACACAAAATTTGAGGTACTCAGGAGGCAGAAAGGGGCTTCTCAAACGCGCTGCATGAGTCAGTTTGCAGACTAGAATCTTGGTCTTTCCATGACAAGAATTAATCAGAGAGTTCCTGGCATGTGGAAGGACAGTGGAGAAAGTGCCCAGAGCTCGAGGGTCTCCTGCGGGTTCAACGGCGTCCGCGATCCCTTCTAGGGGTGGCTGCAGTTCAGGCCGTGCAAACCAACCCCTCGCAGAGGTCACAGAGCAGCTCTCGTGTGTTCAGCAGGAACTGGGGCTGCGGGGCTGAAACCACTCCGCAAACATCCCTTATTATTCCTGATTAGAGAAACTATGTATGGATCCTGTCAGGATCGGCAGAGTTTTGTTACTAGGGACACAACAGAAAGTACAAATCTATCAAAATGAAATGGAAGTCAAGAGAACATACTGTCTAAGGCAACAAGGCGGTTCAGACAGCTCTGCTGCAGCCTAAACACATGACAGACTCAAGCAGCTCCCACCGCTGCCAACACAACTGCTCGCAGGGTCTGCCAAAAAGCCAGATGCTGCTGCTGGAAAAAATATCTTCCAGAGTTTGGCATCAAGATCCTGTGATTACCATCCAAATGGGAGGAGATGGAGTGGTAGAATGTGAGTTTAGTATTTAGCACCCCAGAACTGTACAGCAGCCTTTGAAGGCAGGGGAAAAAAGTTCAAGCAAAATATTTTTGCTAAAAATATATTCAGAGAAATGAACTTTTTTTTAAATAGCAGAAAACCAAACTATTATTAAAACAACGCAAAATATTTTACGTCTATATCAATTAAATGAGTAAAACCAAAGAGGATTGTGGATTCTTTACTTGAGTAAATTTTGTTAAGGAATAGTTTTATAAAGGTCAGAGCATGAGCTCTTTGTCTCTTGTGTTGTTGCTAGTGGAAAGTTCCACTGCAGATAGCATCACAGAGCTCCCCTACCCAAGACAAATAGAGATGGATCAGAGAATTCCCACAGAAGTTTGGGAAGGGTTGAGTTTAGATCCAAAGTCTGCAGCTAGCCCTTCTCATCAACCAGCAAAGGCCAAATCCCTAAATCCAAACTGATCCAGGTTTGGGAGCAAAGCTGAGCTCCAAATCACCTGAGCCTGCTCCAAATCTTGCAGTTTAAACTCATGCTTGGAGGTAAAGCCGTAGAGGGAAGGGACATATCTTAAAGTTTTGAGGCTGGTCCTGAGCCTTCTCCTCCTTTTAGCAAACATGGCTGGTACCTTCATAATCCGAGACTATAAGAGGATTTGGAGTCCCTCCTGTTCAGAGAGGTCTCCCATTACCTTGCTGAGTGTCCCCAGTGGACATGGTGGTTATGAGCGCTCAGCATGTTGAAAAAAGCAGGCAAAGCAACATCTGCTCCCCTGGCCTTCTGCACTCACCTCTGCTCTTCAGTCTTGCACTTCTGTCTGAGTGCTGGTTCCACTCCATGACTGGGAATCCTATTATTATTGTAATGGCAGTAATAATAATAATAACAACCCAAGTGGGAACTCAGAAACTTACATCTGGAAAGTTAAGACATGAAGACTATTTTTGTTTTACTTGTATTTTTGGTTGCTTATTTTTATGACAGATCTGTACTTCAACAAATGTTATCTCCTTGCCTGTTATATCAGGAAAGAGTAAACAAAGCTATAAACCATCATCTCCCATACTCTGCTTTCTGGGCATGTTTCGGAGGGGAGGTGGGCAGAGAAGCAGGCAGCATCTGTTCCCTCACTTGGGAGCTCCCCCAGGGATGCTGCTGATAGGTGCTTTTTCCTTCAGGGAGGTTTGTAAAAGGGAGGAGGACTCTGTGGCAAACCCATATTTGTATTGGAGGGCTCAGGCTGTGTCATTCCTGGATGGTGCTGTGCCTCGTCTGAGCATGGCCTGAGTCCCAGCTGGCCTGGCTTGTGAAGGTTGTCTCCCTGAAGGCCACAAAGATCCCAGGTACCTGCTTGCCTAATGCAATTTTCCAGTAGCTTTTCACACATCTGATCATGGGAGCTGTTAATTCTACAGCAACAGGAACAAGATAATTCAAGACCTCATCCTTTAAGGTCACTAATTACTCACAGCAACAGGGTGGGATGAGTCACAGAACTGGTGGGCTCCAATGGATGGCTGTAGGTTCAGGTGGAAGTTGGGCTCTTCTCCCAGGCAACAGGCAATAGGACAAGAGGAAATGGCCTCAAGTTGCACCAGGGGAGGTTTAGATTGGATGTTAGGGAAGAATTCTTCCCCTAAAAGGTTGTCAAGCCTTGTCACAGACTGCCCAGAGAAGTGGTGGAGTCACATCCCTGGAGGGATTTAGAAGCTGTGTAAATGTGGCACTTGGGGTCATAATTTAGTGGTGGGTTTGGCAGTGCTGGCTTAACAGCTGGACTTAGTGATCTTGGAGGTCTTTTCCAGTCCAAATGATTCTATACTCACCCATGTGGGGCTGACATTTCAGTCCTCCCCAGTACTACTTTTTCATAAGGCTGTTTGACTTGGGAAGGCGGAAAGGTGGGGAGTGTCTTTCACGTGAAGTGACAACAGGGTGCTGACACACAGCTCTGGTGTGCCACAGTCCATCCTGGGGACCAGGAAAGATCTACTTCCCCAGCTCTTGGCCAGGCCAGGAGTTTTGACAGGGATGAGCTCTGGGAGTTTGGTCAGTGTCAGGTGGCAGAGATTTCAGCTTTTAAAAAGCTGGGGGCTATGGGTGGCATCTTCACCCACAGCCTTCCCAGCCCTTGCTGTAGTTGGGATGCAGGGCTGGGTCTGGTAGTGCTGGAAGTCCCAGGTGAACGGGGTATCCAGATGTGTCTTTTTACTTCACAGAAAGAAATTTTATCTGCCCCAATTAATAGATAGGATTTTTTTTTTTGTCCCTGAGACATAGCATTGCAAACTATAATTTATTACCTGTCTCTGCATTATCACTTTTCTAGATTTCCCCCATCACTCGACTGCTTGTGTTTGGAGGCACGTGTCCCCTCCCAAGCTCGGGCTCAGGTTTCTGCTTTAACTCCTGCCTTCTGTAAATGTTATTTCAGTATCATCAGTAGTTGCTCTGTTTCTCCTATTTCAGAATCCATAGTGAATTAAAATAATTTGTTCTTCAGATCATCTCTAAGTCCTTGATGCTGATATTATTCAACTGATCAGCTTGACAAAGCTCCTGGAGATCCCTGTGTTATGAAGCCTCTCCTCAATCACTAATTTTGATCCTGGGTTCAAGTAAAATGCTACAATGGTTGCTCTTGCATCCAGTTTATGTGCCAGCCACTGGAAATGTGGGTTGGTTGAGTTTCACAAGGAAGGCTTGAACTGCTAGGATACTTTAAAGAAATGGCCAGGTTTTCTAGTATCTTGAATAGATTTTCAGTTGAACTTTGAGAAAGAAAAGATGAGGGATTGATCCCTTGCAATGATGAACTGGCCAGCTGTCTCTCTAAGGACTGCCCTCCATGGTGACTCCTGGAGGATCCTTGCTCTCTCTGTCTTTTCCAGCCATCTGGATACCATATGTGAGACTTTCTGTTGGTGTCTGCAGGTGGTGGTGAATCTTAACTGTTAATGTACTTGTCTGCAGTCGCTTGCATCAAGAAGCAAGATGACTCTTGAAATAAGTTCTGAAATTAAGATGCTGTAAGATTTAGGTAGTTTAAGTGTCAGCATAGTGTGGCCATTTTGAAGACATCTCATAGCCAAACTCTTTCCTGGGTGGTGTTTTAACATCACTTCATAGATGCCAACTGCCTTAGAGAACTAGGTTTTGGGCTGTTCTTGCACACTCACATCTCCAAGTGTTACCTTCTAGCAGAGACCATGAATCTATGGTTGAGTTACTGTGAGGTTGACTTGGGTGTTCAACATTAGCATCTCAGCTGCTCCTCAGCCTTTGCCCATGATTGCTTTTCCCCTGGAGCTTTTGGTCTCCAAGTAACAGGCAGAGGTGAGGTGTTGTAAACTGAATTTACACAATGGTGTAAATTGTATTTATCTCACTGTAACTTTCTATGTACTCACACCCCTTGGAAGATTTCATACCTGGATAGATCCACCAGACTCTACAGAGGTCATGAAGGAAAAGCTCTGTATGATTCATTTATCCTCAGAGTTGGCTGATTTATTATCTTCTCATTAGTTTATTTGGAGCAACTAACCTACTGCACAATAAGCCAAGGCAGCATGAGTTTGGAAACATGTGAGATCTAGGATACATGGGATTGGGGACCACGGGTTTATATCATGTATCTCCCCTTCAGACAGCATGCAGCAAGTTTGTCCTTCTGAACAGAAGGGTCATATAACAAATAACTGAAAAAAATGTGCAAAAATCCAAAGAAGAAACAGTTGTAGCTAAACTCTGCCAGGTGAGAAAAATGCCTTTTCTGGGGAGCACTGCTGAGGTAGTGGGTGGCTGCCTGTCTCATCTGCTGGGGGAAGGAATGGACCTCGCTTGAGGGGGTGGCTGGTTCCCTGGGCAGGAAAACTGCATTCAGCTTTTCCTCTTCTCCAAGGATGGCTCAGGCAAGGTGCCCTCCCACAGGCTGTGCTAGTCTTTGAAGACTTGTGTGGTTTCATTTCTAACTCTTAAGCAGTTTGATTCTTACTTGAATAACCCACTCATTGCAACCATGTTTTATTATATCTCATGTTACAGACAAGAACTGATTTGAGGAACTGTGTTAATATGGCAGTATTTTGTTGTCTTCAGAAATATCTGAAGCTCAGCTTCCTGGTGAGATCCGTTTCTCCTCTCTGTCTGAGGAAAATACCTTTATATTCTCTTTCTCTGGAAATGACTTAATTTGGGTTCTGAAATTCATACAGGGAGATAATTTGTTTGGACTGTGAATTATAAGCCTTTAAAGCACACATACCAAGCACTTAAGGCAGTTATAGTGTCCTCGTTTCCTGGGAAGCACAACTCTACTCATTAGGTGCAAGTCACCTGGACTGAAAAGCCACTGCTCATTCCCTCAGGTCATCAACTGCACTCCAGCAGCTCCAATTACCTTGGCAGAATGGGATCACCCATAACAACCTAAGTAAATCAGGAAGTCACCAAACAAGGGAAGTAATTACAGCTTCTTTCAATACTGAAAAAGCAACCTGTTCTTTTACGACCCATCAAAACCATGTGTTTGCCTTTAGTGGTTAAAATAAAGGGTGTGCAATTTGGGAATAATCCAGCTATGAAGTTTCCTTAGTAATTGGCAAGTCCTGAAAGGCTTTCACTTCTGCAATTCAAAGGTGGTGAGCATAAAATTAATTTAATTTTCTTTTAGATTAGTCTTTAAGGGACACTACAAAACCAAAGAATGACATTCTCAAATGGGAAACCCACATTTCACCCATCTGACATACAGATTATTTTGTTAACTACCTTTAAGTTTCATTTATAATGTGATTTAGTCATGCAGTTAACCAGAGTGCCGGTCCCCGTAGCTGTATCAAACACTCAGAATTCAAACAATATTTACTACTTTCGGAGAAAGTCTAGCACGTTACTCAACCCTAACAATACTTTTATATTATCAGTTTATGCAACACACTCTTGTTTTTCAGTCTTTGTTTCAACACACCCATTCATTTGATTCAGATTCAACTGGTTGTAGGCGAAAAAATAATTGTTTGCCATACCTCCCCAAGCATTTTTACACAGTACCTTTCACACACTCAGGGGACAGGTTTGTGCCATTAATGGATGGACCTTCCAGAAATCCAAGCGTGAACCAGCTCTGCTTTTTTGGAAATAAAAACTCTGGTCGCACATGGTACTTATCGCTGGTCTTAAGCGGAGCATATGACTAATCTGGCTGAAATCAGTGGGATGACTCAAAATCCTTAAAACACTGTGCATCCCTGCCCCAGGGCCAAGATACAGGATGTTTAATTCTGGGGGAATGTTTGGTGCCTAATTTGTACTTAATTCACTCAATTCTGTGAAAGACTCTTTAAAAAAGAATAATGAATACATTAGAATATTACCCCCAACTTTTGTTGGGGAAGGTGTCTAAAGATTGCATTTGCTCTTTTAATTTAAAAATTCATTAATTAGATCATCGTCTTATATAGTTCTGCATTTATTCAGTATTTGTGTGCCAAATGTTCAATACCCTTTATATCATCACATCATACCATTTACTTGACCAAGGTGGCCTGGTTTTTTTCACTTAACGAACTCTCTATAGATTCTGACTGTTTCTCAGGTCTGGTTGTTGCTGATGAAACCAATGGCCGTGTCTGCACTAGGCTGGGACCAGGCAGTGGCATGATCCTGAGACGGTGTTTCTGAGAAGGAATTAAACCCTCAGTGGCTCCTCCATGCTCAGCCCTCTCTGAGGATCTGCACCTTCCCAGCAAATCATCCTTCGGCTTCCAGCATACCAAGAGCTTCCCACTTCCAGAAACTTCGTGGTGTGTTGTGTATTCTTCAGCTGTCACTGAAATGCATTCAGTTGTGTCCTTTAAACTGGTCACAAGGTGTTTCTGAACTAAGAGAAAGGGCAGCATCTGCTCAGTGTAGCAATATCAGCTGCTAATGAAAATTTAGAGAGAAAAGGAGAAACGACAACACCCTTCATTGCCAAGCTGTTTCCTCTCTGCTCCCCACACACTCCTTTCTGCTGGGGTTTTCCCAGACCCGCTGCATGTTCACTGATTCATCCTCTCCATTGCTGAGACACCTAAACATTTCCAAAGGAAAGCAAGAAACCAGGTCAGCAGAGTCAAAGTAACCAAGGGAAAAAACACATATTCTTGTACTGGGAGAAAAGTCAGGGGAAAAAAGAGTACCATAAAGTGGGATTAAAGAAAAAAAAAAGATAAAAATAAAACATCCACAGAGTGGTTTTGAAAACCAAAGTCTGAAGACTGTAGTTTATTTGGTGTCTAACATCCCAATGGCTCAAGGAGGAAAGCAAAGCTAATGGTGCAGGCTCTGAAAATCCCATGTCTGAGCTACTTTGGGTTTGCTCAACATAACAACTAAATTGCAGCTGCACTCTAATTGCCTTGGTCCCTTACACTCGTGGGGAGCAGTCTAACTTGAGACACGAGCGAAGGTACCATGGAAAAGATGCCAAAATATTCTCTGGCAGGAAACAAGCGCATGTCCTCCCTCTTGTATGCTTGTCCCTCAACAGCCTGAACAGCCGCCACACTCCAGTCCTGCATGCCTGGGCTGCTTCTGCCCAGCAGAAACCTGCTGAACTGATGAGAAAGAACTTCCTTTCTATTGCTTCCCACTTCATCTTTCACCCTTTCCGTGTTCCTTTCCAGATTTTGTTTTTCAAAGTAGCTGGCACACAGCTACAGCTCACATGCTCACATTACTGGGTTCCTGATTCCAAAATGTGGATCTTTCAGGCCAAAAATGAGCTCCTCAGGCATTTGTTGGCTCCTTGAGGACCATGTTCCTGCCTGCATGGAGGACCTGCGGACACAGTGAGCCGGTCCTGCCCCCAGGAGCCCGTGGGGCGATCACAGCCACCACAAACAAACTGCAGATTGAGTTCACGTTCATTTTTGTAGCTCAAGCCAACTGGGAACATAAACCACACTGACCAGGGAAAGTTGGGGAAATTGCCAGTGAATGCAGAAAAAAAGAAAAGGAAGATGGGCAAAGCAGGAGGGAGAACATGAGCACTGTTTATCACTCAACATGTTGATTTGAGTCCGGCCTCAGAAAGCAGTGAAATGTCTGCAAAAGTGACCTTCCTTTTGGTAGTTATCAAGACCTTGGATCAGACCTTTGATCTCTGGGTGGGATTAGCTGCATTAATTTTTTGGCAGAGACACAAGGTGGGTACAAAAGTTAAAACTCACCTCCCAGTGCCATCTTGGGGATTGGTTCTACCCACTGTGGGGTAAGGTGCCAGTGAGGAAATTGTGATTCATGTCTAGATTGAGATGTGGAAGAAATACAAACATTCAAAATGCCTCTTCCCCAGACTTTAAGTGTTCAGACCCAAGGGTTGATTTTCACTCTATGAAGGTAAATTTAGTCCTCTAGAGGGCATGGTTACACTGATTATATATTTAATAATTATCTAATATTACCTTGGCTATCTCTTCACTTTTACTAGTGTAAATCAAGAGTCAATGAACTGGCACAGGTGAAATTTCATTGTCTTTAAACATCGTTGTAAAGTTTTCTATAGAAACTCCCTTCTTGAGGGAGCTGGTCCTGTATGGGCCAGAAGGTTTGGGTTTGATCACTGGGGAAGCTTTCCAAGAGGTAGTTGGAAATCCTTCCTTACTACCAAAAGCCAATGTGCGAATCCGTGGATGTGTTTTCCACATGTATTTATGCTCCTGCTTTGGTTAATCCCAGCATCCCTTGGCAGCAACTGGGGCTGGGTCCCCTGAACAGTAGCACAGTATGGGATTAGTGCCCATCCCTCTCAGAAAACAAGGCAGCTAGATGGAAATTATCTGTGTTTGGGCGATCTGGTGGTTGGACTTATCCAGCCAAATTTCAAAGTTAACAACACTGTGCTGACGTAAACATGGCCAGCAGCTGCCCTGCTGTGTGTGTTTCCCTGGTGTGCAAACAGAGCAGAGGTTGGAATCCAGGACGGCGCAACACAAAGGAAGATGCTGCCCCAGCTGACCCAAAAACCCACCTCCTTCACCAAGGCAGAACAAACTGTGCAAAGTCCTTTTAATCTGAAAGTCATGTCTTTGTAGAGCTTACACAAGGTTCACTTGTCTGTAATGGAAACACCTGCATTTTATTCAGTTTTACAATATTTAAATCCCCTTATAAAATAAACGGCTACTTGCTGGAACGTTATGCATGCTGTATGTCCAAGGTCTGATGAATTTAAAAGCCATTTTCTAAGGTCAGTGGAGAAAGTGAAGGACTGGAAACACCACCAGCTACTGCTACAAATTGCAAAGTATCAGTCTCGTTTTTGTGACTTCCTTCAGCTTCTGAGTACATTCCATATGCATAGCATGTTAAGATTTCTCTCTTGGGCCATTCATGGTGCCAAACCAACACTCAGGGACTGAAAAGGGTGTTAATCTGCACTAATTTGTTATCGTCACTGAGCTGTGCCTCATTGTATCCCTTTACTTCTTCAGTTACAGTTGGAAGTCATCCCGAGCCACCACATCCTCCTCATCCCAGACCACGGTGATTATGGTCTTATATTTTCTCAATTAATTTACCTTTTTATGAGTTCTTTCTCATGACTGGGGAAGGGATGTTCTTAGCTGGTTTAAAAGATACCAGTGGCCACTGGTGAACCAGATTCCTTTGAATGAATCTACGCTTCCCAAATCAGTGTGGATCTTGCAAGGGCTGCCCCTGCTCGTAATCTTGAGCAAAGCCAGTATGATTTGTTGCTACACAGAGTGGGTTTGCAGACTAGAAAAGAGTCTTGTCCCAGAAACTTGATGCTGACCTGATAATCCAACATTTCTCTGAAAACGGATTAAAGGTGCTCTGAGTGATATCATAGATATCAATTTACTGCCAAAAACTCATTCAGTCTAGGCCTGGTTTATGAAATGACTAAAATAGCAATTGCTCCACAAAAATTCAAGCTGGATTTCTATGCATAAGAAAACTCCCTTTCATAGCTTAGCTAATAAACATTAGAATGCACTGGACGCATCCAGTGAAACTTTCATTCTTTGCTTTAGGATGACAGCCAGGCAAAACTCTCCTTCATAACAGGAAAAAAAAAAAAAAAAAGGGGTCATTTTCTATTCTGCCTTTTGTCTTCATTTTCAGCTCATAATTGGATTTGATAGCAGGAAGGATTTCCTGTGAGAACTAAGCTAGTGCAAATCTTCAGTTGATGTCTGCGCTCAACCTGCTCATCTCTTCATATCCACTTGCTGTGTCTGATCATACTTCAGAATTTTGGAGGGCAGATATTGTTCTATGTTTAAATCAACAGGTCCCTGGCTTTAGACACCTCAACTCTGTTACAATGCTAATGCTGCTATCAGCATTAATAATAACATGAGAAAGTGGATATGGAGAGCAAATACTGAGGCCAGAGGTGTCCTGACTAGGTCACTTAGAGCTGATCCAGGTCTGCAGTGCAGACATCCCTTGACACCGCTGTGGGCTGGACGTACTTGTGTAATTCTTTGCAGTGCACAGGAAAATACAGCACGGAGGCCATTAGAGAGAGAGGAGGGGATTGGAACAGGGTTGTATTGGCTTCAACACTGGTCATGCTGTCTCAGATCATTGTTACTGCAACCATCTCGTTCTAATTCATCCATATCAGCCATTTCTGGGTCTTTTCAGCATTTCCCTCTTGCCATCATGCTGAAGAAGGCCTTGGCTGTGCTTCATTATGCTTGGCTGGTGTCAGTGAAGCAGTGAGTGACCCTGTTATCCAAGTCCATCTCTCCACCACAACGCAGACAGCCAAGCACTGTTGGCCCCAGTGGATATTGCTCAGCAGATCTTTGTCAGGCTTCTTCAAACAAAATATGTTACCATTGACCTACCAGCGGAAAGTTCATGCCTCTGACTCCAGGATACTTCTTGGTGTCATTTGCTCATTGAAATAATTAGTTAAGATTATCACATTAAATGGGGATTTTTTTCGTTTAAGATGAGTGGCACTCTTCTTGCTGTCAGAGGATTGGTAGCTAGTTTATTCTTTTACTTTCTATTCCAATGCGGGTTTGGGTTCATGAAAATGAGAGAACCTGTGCCTTGAACAGATCCAACCTCTTTACAAATCTCCCCAAGCCTTTGCCAAGGTAATTCAGTGTTGGCTAATGCAGCTCGGGCTCCCTTAAGTGAAAGGTGCCAATCATGCAGAATTATGCAGTGGGTTTGCTCTCATGGTCTGATCCTGATGGATTCTGTGGCTTCTTTGCCTAAAATACCATGAGGAGATCAGAGAGTAATTTCAGCTGAGACCTCTGAGACATGACAGAACATCAGGCCTGGTTCAGAGCCTCCAAGGAGTATGGCCCGACCAGGTTTTCACTCTTTAGACAAATGAATTTACAGATTTTGTTCTGATCTACTTTTGATGACTTCTGGTGCTTTTACTTTACATTTCTTCCATTCCCAGATGGTACAAGATCCAAGATCAGTTCAAGCATTGCACATCAAAACTGGTGGTGGTCCATATTATTTTGCCAGTGCTTTTTTAACATGTAGAGTAGCATGTATTTTGGATCTGACATCTGAAACAGCTCATTTTCTTCATATTTCTTGTCTGAATTCAAGGGATCTGGCTGTGCTGGGACTGCAAGGAGGAAGGTTAAATTTCATCAAGCCTTTTTTGAAAGAACATTTAAGAACTAGCATTTGCTGTGGGGGTTGATAAGAAGGAGTGTGCATCTCATTTGCACCCTCTAAATCTCAAGTCCAAATCTAACAGAAGGAACAAAACTCTTCATCTTTTCCAGAGGGAGGCAATTCATACTGTCCAGTCTACTCATTAAATTATTTCATTGGATATCTTGAAAGTCAAGGGCTTGTCATCTTGGTAGAAATACCTGAAGAGAACATAGAGCTTTTCATAAAGGAATTTACCACAAAGTCTAAATGTTTCTGTGATCTGTCTGAAAGCGTTGGCTGCCAAAGAACCAGAGTGTTGAGGGGTGGTAGCCACCTTGTAAAAAATTAATTTCCAAAGTAGTATTTGACTGTCTCAAGCCCAGGAGCTTCATGGAGGGGTGAACATGGACATTCCCTGGGAAAGGACTGCAGGCATGTGGCTACAGGTCTGTGGAGTTGCAGCATTTCCGAGCTGAAATTATTACTACTGTGTTTTCAAATTTCTTTTCAAGTTCTAATTACCAACAGCCAAACTAAACAAGCTTGAAGACCTAATTCTCTGTCCATCCACAGCTCCACAGCATTGCCAAGCCATATTCTGTTACACTACTTAGCACAAATGATTTTCTATCCCTTCAATGTATTTCTGGTTTTAAATAATACTTTTTTTCCTTTATTCTGTTTTTACTTCTTTCTCCTTCAGTGACTTTACCTCTGTGGAGTCCCTTGCCACCACAGATCAAGGGCTAATTTTTTCAGGTCAGTTTGTGGGAATTTAGGTAAATAAGTGGGTATTCCCATAAATCACATATTTTCAGAGGTCAGTGAAAGTGCATATATTTCCATTGCCTCTGGAGAGATCTTTAGCCTTAGCTTCTTGATAAATCAATTAGATTTCTTTTGCTGACAAAACTAAGAACAGCACTGTTTGCAAACTTACTATGTTCACATTCTGTGAGGGACATTGAGAATGTGGCTGTTTTAATTGCATTCCCCAAAGAGTCCATCCTGAATACTTCAACTTGGCCAAATTGCCCCTGACTTCAGTGGCAGGTTGTCATGGAAAGAAAGCCAATGGGATCCCGGGGGCACCAGGAAGGGCATTGGCAGCAGGTCAGGAGGGGATCCTGCCCCTCTGGCCAGCCCTGGCAGGCACATCTGCAGGGCTGTGCCCAGCTCTGGCTCCTCAGCACAGCAGGGCCAGGGAGCTCCTGCAGCGGGGCCAGCGCAGGCTGCGGAGATGCCCAAGGGATGGAGCAGCTGTGGGAGCGGCAAAGGCTGAGGGAGCTGGGGCTGTTCAGCCTCCAGAGGAGACCCTGAGAGGGGCCCTGCCCGTGTGTGTCAGTGCCTGCAGGGAGGGGGCAGAGCAGGGACCAGGCTCTGCTCGGGGGGCCCAGCCATGGCACGAGAGGGATGGGCAGGAACTGATGCCCAGCGAGTGCCACCTGCACAGGAGGAGGAACTTCTTTGCTGGGCAGTGACCCAGCCCTGAGCAGAGAGCAGAGAGGGTGTGGAGTCTCCTCCCTGGGGATATCCCAGACCCCTCTGGACACAATCCTGTGCCGTGTGCTCTGGGCTGGCCCTGCTGGAGCAGGGAAGTGGCACCAGGTGAGCCAAGGTGGTCCCCCTGAACCTGACCCAGTCTGGGATTCTGTGTGATCCTGTGAAAGCAACAGTAAACCAGCACGAAGGAGGTCAACAGACATGGAGCACACTCAGAGCAGCAGCAGCAGTTTTGGTTCCCAGGGTAGGTGTTTTCTGCTGCTGCAGTTCCCCAGGGCTCCTGTGGGCAGATGTGTGCTCAGTCTCCACAGCCCTAACACATGCACATGGACATTACTGCACTCTTAGAAAGACAGCTGACTTCAATGAGAGAAGAAGCTATTTTTGCATGAAATGGAAAGGACCTAAGTGTAGAATAAGAGAGAATGGCGAAAGGCATGATGTCTCCAAAATTAATTTAAAAAAATACAGATGTAGCAACAGGTGTTCAGGATATGTCTTTCCTACCTTACATCCCTGTCCAAACCAATCCACATTTGAGGACAGAAAATACTGTAAGCATTCCTCCTTCTCCCAATACAACGGCATTCCTTCTTCCATCCCACATCTTTCAGCACCAGGTATATTCCATCCACACAGAAAATAGCTTGCATGCCTCCTTGACCACAAACACACATCCTACTCATGGTCTTCCATGCTTCCAAATGCAAAATGGGTGGAGAATGTTATACTTCACTTAGATATTGGCTGTAGCTTCAAGGTATGTGATCATCTTTGCATGTTCTCCTCAGTAGCAGAAGTCCAGACTGTACTGAATTGCTTCCTCTCCTTTAAAAATCATCTCTGAAATGAAGGGAGAAATGATGATTAGACACTTGTTTCAGAGTATCAGGTGGAAAGGCCCTGGCTGTTCACCTCTAAATCTAGCCCAGCAGTGATGTCCTGACTGAGTTAAGAGTTCTTCGGGGACAAAGGCAAGTCACAGTGTTCCCTACAGACCATCTGAGATATCTGGGCTTCTCATTCTGATCAGAGTGTTTCAAATGAAAATGCTGAACAATTCAAACTAGTAATAGTACGGCATGACTATGGTTGTTTTCTTCTCAGTGCCTGGCAAACAGACGCTCAGGTGTGTGTTGCAGCATAAATACATGTGTCTAATTCTTTGTGTTCTCAAGATGTTGCAAAGCAGTTGTCAAAAGAATATGACAGGTAGGGAATTGGACCTTTCACTATTTTGAGAGAGGTAGAAGGCTCACTAGAGTCATAGGACGACCCCTTTCTTATCATATCATTAGTATGTGTAGTAAAGTCCCCAGGAAGAGGCCATAAGGTGCCCAATTCTCCTTAGTACCATAACTCTGCACTGCAGGGGCATAATTGCCTCTGACCTTCAGAATGTCCAATGCTCCAGGCCCACTCCCGGGTGCTACACTGGTAGGATTTTGCAGCTTTTATGGCTATAGCATATCCCAGAAATTCACCTGGAGGCCCAGTCCCCATGGAAATGCTGTCTGCCAGCTCAGCCAGGATTTTCTGCTGGTTTATGGGATGCAGGATTTGTTGTCAGCCACTTTCAGTTCCTACCTAATCAAGCAAATGAGGAAGAGGACCGACATTTCTTCTGTCGCTTCAGGCCTTTTTACCTGTCTCTGTCCATCCTTCTTCAACTCACACCTGAGTCATCAAGTCTGTAACTGCCCAAATTCAGCCTGGAGTCCCCTTGTTCTACACTGAGAGGTGAGATATTTGCACCTTGCTGGATGTGATAGTGAAGAAAATTGTGTTTCTATTGAGTCACTTTTCTCCAATTCCATATGATAAAACAGAAAGACGTTGCACAGGGATGGGGGAGTTCTGCTGCAGTCCCACCCCTCCCCCATGCTCCCCCTCCAAGAGGCTCCTCTGTAGCTCTCATTTCAATCTTTGCCAGTCTGAGGGGTACAAAGTGAAAAGGAGGAAAAAGAATTAACTTGGTGTCAGTGGAAATACTATGAAGTTTGCCCCAGCTGCCAGATGTGGAAGTGGCTGGCAGGGGCATAAAGGCTGCAAGTTTTGGACTGAAGCAGATTTTTAATTCTCATTGGCTGATATTTTGAGGGAATCTCTGAAGCTGTTCATGCATCATCTAAACCTCCTCACCCATCCTCTTGGCATCCTGCTCAGGGGTCTTAAGCTGGGCTGTAAATCTGCAGCCAGGGAATCTCACCATTAATTCTGCCATTTCACCCTGCAGATCTGACCTCTTTAAGAGTGATTTCATGTTTCTTTAAGCAACGCCCCATCTCTATGAAGAAATGCCAACAGAGAAGTTTCAAGCTTGCTATTTTTATTTAAGCTGTTGGAACAGTATGGACATGATGTGAATAACTGGACAAGCCAAGAGGGTATCTGTCAGTCAGTGACTCAGTCTTCAGATCAGACAGGTGCAAGCCCATATAAACAGATTCAACCCAAAAGTCATGATAATAAATAATTTTTTTCATACTTTTCAAAACACCAGATACAGTAAAGCGAGTGTTTTCTTTGGAAGCAGGTGTTACTGATCGGTTGGATTTGCTTCCCACATCAGCAATAACATGTACTGAATGAGTGGAGGGAGATTCTGATCACCATTCTGCCAGAACCTACTTGGTTCTTGCTTGAAGACTGCTGATTCTTAGGAAACTGCTCTGAAATAAATTAGTTCACTGTTTCAAGGTATGTGGCATCATCTGGCTTTCATTCCATCACCTGAGGCAGTAGAGAGATTGAGTCAGCCAGGTGGGCAACTGGAGAAAAGAGACTTTCAGGGTGGGGGGTTTTGCTGAGTCACCCACAGCAAGCAAAAAAATGTCCCAGGACATTTAAAGATCATTTTAGGTCATATGAACTGCCATGTAAAACTAGCGATACATAGAACTGGGAAAGGAAATACATGGCAAAACGTTCAGATGAGAGGCAGAAATGTGGAAGCTTAACAGGGAATACTCTAAGGAGTATAAGGTTCATCCAGAGTACTCTGTTGAATTCTGGTGTCACTTTTCTTGCAAAGTTGATGAGAGAAACTAGCCAGGGATCACACTAAAATCCTATTGCCTGCAGTTTGGAAGCATGGTACTTTGAGAACTTTTCTGTGTTCTCAGAGGATACCTAAAGGTACCTGAAGAGATTACCCAAGCCTGCTTTGGGCAGCTCCCTGGCACAAGCCTTCCCTGGAACCATGCTCTCTAACCTAGCATGGATGGTCCAGGTTGTCAAGTTCAGGGCTCAGGGTTGCCTTGAGGAACGTGTCAGATGGAAAGTCCTTGAGCAAAGATGAGACTCTTGTCCCCAGCCATCTCACTCAGCAGGGCTGTGAGGGATGGGATGGGAGGACAGCATGGACCTGGGACCTCTAGGAGCAGATAAGGTTTCCAAATATTTCAAATGCTCTGTGTAAGTTGTATTTACAATGGAAATCATCAGGAAGCTGGATATGATCTTGCTAGGAGAAAGGAAGAACAAAGTATGCAGAAATATAAGCAGCATCATAAACAGCATACTCTGATAGAATTGATCTCTCAGTTTTTCTACCCATGCACTTTGAGGACAAACAATATGAACTATCATGCAAATCATTACTCATGATCTCTGTTTAATGTGGTCATTTAGAAAGAAATACAAATAGACATTTATTTTTAATGTCATCTAGCCATGCACATCTTGTGTTTGCCTGAACAAGGTAAAAATCCAAACTGCTTTTCTCACTCAGTTTGCAGGGAACTTGGCAGATGTCTGCTGCATCTTCAGATGTAAACATGGGGTCACACCCACACTTAATTCCAGCAGCCCTGTTCATATATTTGCATTTATAAATTGAGATATTGTTCTGTCTCCATTTACAGTAAATTTAATAGTAAGAAGTGAAAAGCTTTTTGTAGCTGCTGACTCTGTAAATTCACTATGGGCTCTGCAAGTCCCAGCTGCTCATGCGTTTATAAGTAGCAGCAATAAAGGTCCATAGGGTTGATAAGCACAAATGTGACTTGACCTCCCTGTACTGCCTGGAATTGTCTGTGAAAGTAACCTCAGAGAGCTGATGGGTGAGAAGGAGTACTTTTTAATAGTCATCACTCCCTCAGGTACTACTGCACTTCCAACACCCGCAATGGCCAGTGAGCACCTCTGCCAACTAAAACACCTCTTTTTAGAGGAATAGCTAATACTTTGGAATAACTATTGAATATCTAATGCTTCTTTGAAAAGTGGAGGCTTAGGTTTACATGTCCTGGAATAAAGCACCCAAAATGGCTTTATTTGGGGGGTTCGGAAGAGGTAGAAGGGAAGAGAGTATGGAGCAGATTCTTTTACTGAAAGTCCTTCATCAACAGGACAGGAGAATGTGTATAGGTCAGGGCACTGAAAAATCAATAGCAAAGCAGGCACAATCACTGACAAATACGCTCACCAGCCAGGCTCTCAGGCTGAAGGTTCCAAGCTATCAAATACTTTGTCAGCCTCAGCAAGCTGGTAAATAAAGGAGAGATTCTTCCACGTAAATCTTTGGAGCTGATCCTCACAAAGAGTGCTTTCAGCCTGAGCTCCTATTTCAATACTCTACAGCTGGGGGAGAGCACAGTGAGTCTTATTTACGCATCCAGCAGCAGTTTATGACAGGCTCCATCTCATCTCAAGGGTCTGACATATATATGCATCGTTGTCCAATTCGCAAATTCATGCATCTAAAAGTTTAATAAGCTCTTCATTTGATTTCTTAATGTTTTTCACAGAAAGTGAACATTTTTCCTGGCAGAGCAGAGACTATGAGCTCTTTTATCTGCTCCCCATAAAGGGCTGGGATGTCTCTTTGAGCTTGGCCAATAATTTGAAAGTAATCCAGATTTTGTTTTTCCTGCAGGTTTAAATGAAAAGTGAATGTTTTAAGTGGAAGAGTAAGAGGTACATTGAATTTGGAAATATGACCACAGCAGCAACAGAGCTGTGGAAAAATTCAAGGAGTTACTAAATCTTTAAAACTCAATTGTTAAGAAATTAGGCACATAGTTTCAAAATGATATTTTGGCAAAGCTGAGTTGCCCTTCCTATCATATATTTTATTAAATCCTTGCCATATGTCCAGTCTTAACTGGCCAGGTCTGTCCCCAGGAGTGTCCTCTGGTTGCCTCCAAACCCACTAAATGACCACAGCATAGTCTTTGCTGCCATTGCTCATCAGCCTTTGAAGAAGACTTGGTGTTCGATCCTAAATTCCTGGAAGCAAAGGGGAACTGCTGCCATTTTCATTTGGCAGCAGGTCTGAGTTCTTGGGAAAGGAGACCATTGGAGAAGATGATCTTTCTCTCCCATGATACTGCAAGTATCATAAGCTAGGCAGCTTTGAGTTTCTTAAGACAACTCCTTCTCTCACGCTGTAGGAACAGAGGAACATCTGGTCTTAGCTACTGTTTTTCAACTGGATCATCTTGTGCCTCACTAAAATGAATGAGAAACACATGCAAGCTATATTTTCAAAAAGTTGTGTTTCATTGATGCAACTAAAGTAGTGATTTTCACATGCAATTAGATACACAGATGTAGACAAGCAACAATTTACACACACACACTACATTTCCAACGAGGCCCTGCATACATTCCCATATGCTTTGCACATGCAGAGTCGGCACATGGTGTGGAGGCATGGGAAAGTATTTACATGTGCAATTTTATCTTCCCACAGCAATGCCTGGGAATTAGAAAGGACTAACTTAGACAATATTTTGGATGTAAAATCTGATGACACTTTCAATTCTGTTCTGCAGGCCCCACTATAAATAATGCTAATTATTAGTTATGATCTGCCTACAACAGCTCTTCCCCAGGCACTTTGCAATAGGCCAGAGGCAAGGAGCTCAAATCACTCTTATGTTATTGCTTTTGAGAAGGGTTTTGGAATAGACATCAGTGTCCAAAGCACTTCAAAAACAGGCTGTGCAAAGATGTCTCTGAGACATTGATGAAGAGTGAAAAACTGAGGAGCAAGTGGAGCCTCTCTGTTCTGGAGACAGGGGGAGAGAGCCGGGGATGTTCATCCTGGAGAAGAGAAGGTACCAGGGAGACCTTATAGCCCCTTCCAGTGCCTAAAGGGACTCCAAGAGAGCTGGAGAGCAACTTTGGGCAATGGCCTGGATGGACAGGACAAGGGAGAATGGCTTTAAGTTGCCAGAGGACAAGGTTAGATGGGATATCAGGAAGGAATTGCTTCCTGTGAGGGTGACGAGGCCCTGGCACAGGTTGCCCAGAGAAGCTGTGGCTGCCCCATCCCTGGGAGTGTCCAAGGCCACGTTGGACGGGGCTTGGAGCAGCCTGGGCTGGTGGGAGGTGTTCCTGCCCATGGCAGGTGGGGATTAGAACTAGATGCTCTTTAAGGTGCCTTCCAGCCCAAGCCCTTCTGTGATAGTGTGATTCTATGATAGTTCAACCAAACCAAAAGGTTCAGGAGATACAGGTCAAGATCAATAAAAAAATCATATGGGTTTTTTTTGATTTTTCTTTTTTAAACATATCACATCTGAAGTTTCTTTTGGAGGACCACGGGAATGTTTTTCTTACTAGAAAAGTACTGTGCTCTGAAAAATGCTACTTCCTAGGAAGAAGAGTGACACTTTGAGAGAAGGCAAGAAGCTGGGGAGTTGGCTTGTTCCTTGGCAGTGCATGTTGTCCTGTAAGACCCCTCATGGACTATCTATAGGCTCTCTGGATCTTAAGTGTCCAGGTGATAAGATTGGATTATTAACATTTACTTCTTTTGACAAGTGAAGACAGAGGCAGGGTGTGGTGGACTGAAACAGTGCAGTGCTGAATAAAGACATGAGAGGAGCCATTGATGGGAGAAAGAAAATGCTTTTTGTCTTTTCAATTGAAAACCTCTGAAAAAAAGCCCAAACTCTAATGACACTAAAAATATTTGGGGGAGGGGGGAGATGTTTCAGAGAGCACAGCATGTGCAATGGTGAAGGCCAGGCTCCCGTGGAGCCAGTACCATGAGCTTGTTCGTTCTGCCATAAGCCTTCAGTGTTGAGTGGGGTGGGTTGAGATTCACTGTGATGATGCCGTGTGGTGTCTCAGCCCGTGTGGAGATCCACAGCAGCTGTGACTCTCCAAGGGTTAATAAGGTGAGCTGTTGGGATGCAAAAGCACATACAGCATCAGCCACACAGGGAGATGGCAGTGAGCACCTTGGAGGATAAGGCTGTGGGCAGCAATGAGAGATGAAGGTCATATTCTCAAAACTGGGAGAAGGGAGTGGCACGGGAAGGCCTGGAGAGCCAAGAGCCAGCCAAAAGCCATGGGGGAGGTCAGGCATGGGTGAGAGCAAGCTCATGGGGGAGAGGAGTGGGCAGGGACTGGGGAACAAGCAGGGCATGAAAGCAGTGCCAGCCTGGGTTGGGGAGGGAGGGTCCTGAGTCACAGCACCTGAGCTCCCAACAGCTCAGTGCTAAGATGTTCATGTCCTTACACTGGAATTACCTGCTGGAGTCCTGGCTGAGAGCTTGTAACAGGCTTCTGCTCATTTCTCAAACCAGATCATTTATGTGACTCCTTCAGTCTTTGGTTCTATTAACAGGTCAGGCTAGTTCTAAGTGCCAGCATACTGAAGAAGTGGAAAAGTTGATTTATAGAAGGGAAAAAAGGGAAGGAAAAGAAAAAAAAAGGCCAAGTTATTTCCACAATGTTTGCATTCCCATGTCTGAACCACAGTATTCCCAGCACGTGCATTTTTATGGCACATCTGAAATCCAACCACAACGCAAAAGAAGCTTCAAAGATTTTAAGGAAAGCAAAGCTGAGAGGGAGACAAAGAGAGTGACGTCAGGCAGTGAGGAGCAGAGTGCAGGAGTAGTGCTGGGCTGGGCAGTCTTGCACCCGTCCTTCCTGCAGTCCCAGCAAGGACCTTGTTCTGCAGGTGACCCAGGAGCACACACTAAGGACAGGAAGACCAATAGAACTCAGTTTTTTAAGGGGGTTTTATTTCCTTTTAGTAGGTTGAAATAGGAGGGTATGACCAAAGTATGTCTAAGAGCAGTTCTTTTGTCCCTGTTCTAAAACAAAGCGAATCCTGGTGGTGTGGATGTTACCCTGGTGGGGAGAGGGCAAGGTCAGTGACTGGAAGGTGTTCTGTGCTGTACCTGGTGGTGTGTCATGGCTGGAGAGAGGAGAGCAGAGGCACTTGTGGTATTGCATGGGATGTGCAAGTGTGAAATGCTGCTAATGTGTTTTACTGGACTAGGGATGTTTGAGGGCCTGAAGGCATTAGTGCATTTGGTTGCCAAAAGCTTGTACAACTACAAACCACAAAGGTTGCACCATCACCACATCCTCATGACTCCCACACAATTCTTCCACCAGCACAGGCTGGGGGTGACCTGCTGGAGAGCAGCTCTGGGAGAAGGACCTGGGGATCCTGGTGGACAACCATCTGTCCCTGCCCAGCCGTGTGTCCTGGGGCCGAGGAGGCCAAGGGGATCCTGGGAAGCATCATAGAGAGTATTTGCAGCAGGTACTGCAAATCCTCTGGCCAGCCCTGGCAGGCACATCTGCAGGGCTGTGCCCAGCTCTGGCTCCTCAGCACAGCAGGGCCAGGGAGCTCCTGCAGCGGGGCCAGCGCAGGCTGCGGAGATGCCCAAGGGATGGAGCATCTGTGGGAGCGGCAAAGGCTGAGGGAGCTGGGGCTGTTCAGCCTCCAGAGGAGACCCTGAGAGGGGCCCTGCCCGTGTGTGTCAGTGCCTGCAGGGAGGGGGCAGAGCAGGGACCAGGCTCTGCTCGGGGGGCCCAGCCATGGCACGAGAGGGACGGGCAGGAACTGATGCCCAGCGAGTGCCACCTGGATATGAAGAAGAGCTTTCCTGTTAGGTTGACCAAGCACTGAAACAGGTTGCACAGAGAGGGTGTGGAGTCTCCCTCACTGGAGATATTCCAGAATCTTCTGGACACAATCCTGTGCTATGTGTTCTGGGATTGCCCTGCTGGAGCAGGGAAGTGGGACCAGATGACCCACTTGGTCCCTTCTAACCTGAACCACTCTTTGATTAATGGCATCCATCCTTTGCACAACCTGGTTTGTCTGCAGTAAATAAATTGCATTATGGTTTGGGCATAATCCACTATATATCCAGTGACTCTAGAGACTGGATATAAATGTACCTCAGCTGATAAACTATGATCTGATCTATTAAACTGCAAGACCTGAAGTCACATTTCTGCTTAGGAAAAAATCACTTCTGCCCTTGCAGGAATGAATGCCCTGAGGTTGCAGAGCACGGCAGTGCACTCTGGCATTACACTGCTTGTGAGAGGAGCTGTCTCTGCAGTGCTTTATTCTTGAATAATACCAGTACAGTTTGCAAATACCTGATAGCTCACATTCAAAGAGTCTGGCACCAAGCAAAAGGGTGCAGATTAGGAAACAGGACACTCATTAGCAGATACCTACAGAAGACCTCCAGCCCATTTGGCTCCCCAAAGGCTGAACTCTCAGCTGGGAGAATTCAGAAAGGTGTCTGCAGCAGCAATGGACTGGGCTGGGCTGCCCAGGAGCCATGTGTCTGACTCACTGTTGGGTCCAAAGGTAGAATCATCGAATGTCCTGAGCTGGAATGGAACCACAGGATCATCAAAGTCCAGCCTCTCGCCCAGGACATCCCGACAATCCCACCATGACCTTGAGAGTGTTGTCCAAACCCTCCTGCAGCTCTGGCAGCCTTGGTGCTGTGCCCACTGCCCTGGGGAGCCTGGTCAGTGCCCGCCACCCTCTGGGGGAAGAACCTTTTTGTGATATCCAGCCTAACCGTGCCCTGACCCAACTCTAGCTGTTCCATGGGTGCTGTCCCTGCTCACACAGAGCAGAGATCAAAGCTGCCCCTCCTGAGGAGCTGCAGACCCTGGTGAAGTCTCCCCTCAGTCTTCTCAGCTGAACACACCATGTGCCCTCAGCCACTCCTGGTTTGCCCCTCCAGGCCCTGAACCATCCTCATGTCCCTCCTCTGGACACTCTCCAACAGCTTTAGATCTCCCTTCCATTGTTCCCCCCCAACCTGCCCCACCATTGCAGGTGAGGCCGCCCCAGTGCAGAGCAGAGCGGGACAATCCCCTCCCTCCCCTGATGCCCCCCAGGACAGGGATGTCCCTCCTGGCTCCAGGGCACTGCTGACTCGTGGCCAACTGGCCCCTGACCAGGAGCCCCAGGGCCCTTTCCCAGCACTGCTTTCCATCCTCTCATTCCCCAGCCTGCCCATGTCCCCAGTGCAGAATCTGACACTTCTCTTTGTGAAACTTCATAGGTAGCGAAGTGCAATGAAGTATCTTCTAAGCAACTCTTATCTGTATTCAGGAGTCAAGACCTTCTGGAAACAATTCCCAAATTGAATGGAACACTAATTCCTAAGCCACCTAAGCATGACTGATGTGATAAATAGTGAGGTGGCTACTTGGAACCATGGCTGCCTGTCCTCTTTGATGGTGTCCCAGCTCAGCAGCTCTTCTTTGTGTGATGACTGGGGTTGTTGTGTGCCTCTAAGGCTTCTGTCTGAGCCACAGATGGGAGGGTGACTCTCACATAGCTGGAAACAGCACAATTATATCAAAACCAGTCAAGAAGTAGCAGGACTGTGATCTTGGCCCATCATGTTCTGTTGAGATTTTCTGTGGCTTTTTTTGTTGCTTTACACAGATATGCATTTTGTGACTACCAAGGCCTCGCTCTCGTGGTTTGGGATCTTAACAGCACGTCTTGTGCAGAGAGCAGAGTATCTCAAGCACCATAGTCTAACACAAAATCAACAGGATTATTGTTACATTACTGTTAGCCTGGCCTCTGTAAAGGCTGCAGATCTGCTGGTTGAGTGTTGTATGTCTCCAGTGTAGGAGAGTCACTACCAAAAAGGCAAAGTCCAAACTATCGCCCCAGTCTAAGGCGAGAGAACGGAGCACTAGAAACAGCTGAGGCTTTTGGGAAAGTAGGGCTCCTACAGCTGGGACTAGCTCAGATGTTCTCTGGGCACTGAATTAATGTAACCAGGGTCTCAGAAGAGTATCCTGAACCTCTTGGTTTTGAATTGTTTTGGTGTAACCAGGAAGAATTTCACAGGTCCATCTTTCCACCTGCACCCCTGTGACCTTATTAGCACTGGCACTGTGTTGCTTCTGTAGACATCTGGGTGCCAGGTGGCCTGCTGAAATCCAGAAGGGGACCTGGAGTGTATTTTGGGATGTGCAGCGTGATCACGAGCCTGGCTTACACATTTCCAGGGTAAATAGTCCCTGCATGCAGCACTGAGCAGTGCAGTGCCTGCACCATGAGGCTGCTGCATCTTGGATGTCAAGGACTCCAAGTCTATGTACTAGAGCAGGTCTGCAGTTGGTGCTCCTGTTTCCACCCCAGGCACGTGTGGCTAACTCCCTCTGGGGTTCCCTGTAAACCAATACCAGCTCTGACGTCCCCTTTCACATCTCATGAAGCTGGAAGTAACCTGGCTTGGCAGCTGCCTGTTTGGGCGAGTGTGGTCCTGCCTCTGGCATCACTCCCTCTCTGCAGCAGCATTTTAAGACAGTCAGTGTCCTAGACAATACCAGTTTATATCCCTGCAGCCTGTTTGCTGCCCCAGCATCCTCTCCAGACACAGGGGACAGCAGTAGTCACTCAGCTGGTGAAACACTGTCCCCAACAAAGCTCCAAGCAGATGCCACCAGCCATTTTCCAAGCAGTGGGTCCACCCTGTGTCATGGAGCTCCTTTGCTCTCTGAGGGTTTTGTCAACACCTCAGTCTTATTAAAATGTTGCTTTTAAAGTCAATTTCCTTTTCTTTTCTTTTCTTTGTAGTTTATAGAGTGTTGCTAAAGACTTTCTCCCAGGCTAAAATGAGGATCAGTTCCAGGTTTGCAGTCATATCAACAGTAGGGTCATGATTTATTTCGAGGGTGCTTCTGTAATTACCCGTACCTCACACACACCTCCCGTTCACACTGAGTTTCCCTGTAGCTAATGAGTGTTCCCAGAGAGGAGCAGGAGGAGGACTGGTTGGGTCACTAAACCCCATGCAAATGAATGAGCTTCTAAAATGAATCCAGTCTCTGCAAAGACAGTATGTCCTGAAAGCTGTCAGGCCTTATTGTAAATGGAAATGGCTTAACTTCCTTAAACTGAACATTTCAGACACATTTTGCCAACAGCGTCATGTTGATGTTCTCTTTTTTCCACTATTTCTATTTGGATCAAAACCTTGATGGATTTGTCTTGCCATTCTAGCTTCTATCATCTATATCAGCGTGTTGCCTACACAAGGCAGCGTTTGGCTAATCATGCCCCAAAAGATACTCTTAATTATTGAATATCTAAATCCAACATGTGCTGATACTGTGAACTATTTGGAGCAGTGATTATGTTTCAGAATTATGAAATGGGGCCATTATGAAACGGTACCAAGCTGAAGTCCAGTGTCTTTGGCACACAGTGATGGGATGCACTTTGCCAACCTGACCCCATGTTGTGATAGCTTTGCACGACTGTGTTTTTACACCCCGCACGCACCTGGGGATGCAAAACAGAACTTGCCAGGGTACCTCAAGGAGGTGTGATGGACATTTTGGCTGTCCATTAAAGTAGCCAGGTGCTTGCCAGCCCTATTTGTATGAGAGAGCCCTGGGGTGCTGGCCTGGGTGCCAGCCCACGTGCAGAGCAGTTCAGGGCAGCCTTTGAACTCTGTCTGCAGTGAGCTGTGCACTGGCCCCCAGCGTAAATGAGAGCAGCCTGGAGACTGTTCTAAATTACAATACTGCTCCAGCCCCAGGGGCAGGAACTCATCTAGCCGGGCTCGCATCAGGGAAGCGGGGCTGGAGGTATTGCTCTGGCTCTGCCTCACAGTCAGACTTCCCTTTACTGGGTTGATCTTCTCATGGCTGCTTGTACTGGGCTTGGGCTATCAGAGCTGGGAAACCATTTCCATCTTTTCTTTGCTGGAAATACGAATCCTGACATAAAGTGTTGGCAGCCTCCATGCCTGAATTCGCTGACCAATTCTGCCCCAGGTAGGGTCATCCTGTATCCCTGTCACAAGCATCTCTCTCTTCAAGATTTCTTGGCACAGACCTGCCCCAATGCTGCCTCTTTTTCTGCCTAGAGTGTGGATGAAAACCTGCAAAAACACACTCAGCTGAGCTCCAGGTGCCACCTGAGGTCAGACAACCTCTGCTGACCTTGTCCAACCTTGCTGGATCCTGGGCTGATTTTCACAAAGAGGCCCAAAGCAGGTGGAGGTCACCCACACTGAGACCCCCCCACAACTTCCCTGCACTGCCCTGAAGACAAATCCAGACCATTCATGTTTAAACTATCTACACCTGAGATGCTGTTCTACAGCTGCTAGTGTCTTTTGAAAGGATTTTTTGTCTTTTATGTTTTTCTCTAATCACTTAAAATTGAGTTCTTGAAAAGGCAACCAGAAAAGAAACCAGCAAACCACCAGTGCAAACTAGACACCAGCTCTGATAATGTCACTTTTTCCTGGAAGGGGGCATAAACAAAGCAGACTAGTGAATTCTCACGTTAATACAAAACACTTAATTCACTTACTTGCAGGTGATTTAGCTGCTCCTGAGGATGAAAACTCTGTTAAGCACACTCCCCCTGCACAAGTCAGCTGAAGAAGGAGCACAGGCCATTTGAGCAGCAAAGGGCAGTGCTTGTGCCCCCCCATCCTGAATGAGCCATGGAGCCCTTGACCAGAGCACTGCCTGTGTGTGCACAGCTCTATTTTCCCCTCTGAAGTAAGCAATAATCAGTCTTCATGTTGGCTTTCTGCTCAGAATAAAAGTTCATTTCAGTGTTCATGAGTATCCTGAATCTCTTCAACTGGCAGAAAAAAGACATGGTCAAAAATGGACTTTTTTTTCAGTGTATATTCAAAAAATTAGTGCAATTTCAAATATATAAGCTGATGTATCTCCTTTCACAAGCATTAATTCTTAACTTCAGAAAAGAACTTTGGAGCCTTAAATGTTTGGGATCTGGAAAAAAAATGTGCCTGCTGATAGAATCCTGTCTATCTTATGGCCAAGTTCATCTCCCACATCAGTCCCTTGTCCCAGATGCTCTGGTCTAAAAGCCTCCTGGTCCAAAAACCACGGCATTTCCAAGAAAAGGAAGAGTGTTCAGCTTTTACCTTCTCAGCCTCATCAAGTGGGAAATACAATTGTTAACACAAAGGCTGAGCCATTGCCTACTGGACTCCAATCTCTGTGGTGGATTTTGGAAGACAGAAGATAGTAAAAAAACCTTTTATAGACATGCTGAAGTATTTGCAAGATGCCTTTAAAAATATTATACAAAGAACACGTTTTTGGAGACAATATGCACTAAATGGACAATAATAATGACAAAGTAGCAACTGTGACAGAAGATGCTGAAAGTTTTTGAGTTTTAGGGAGAATTTCTAAAAAATCAGCTTTTCCAGATAAAAGTCTGCTGTTATTCTGTCTCTCTTTTATTCTGGGTGTCAGGAAGGAGCTGGAAGTTGGGGACTAGACGCTCCCACCCCTCTCCCAAACATGATCTATTTCAGTAGCAAAACACCCTCTCCCAATTCTCAGCATCTCTCAGTTTGTTTTTTTTCTTAGAATCATTACAGAATGGTTTGGATTTGAAGGGACATTAAAGACCATCTCACTCCAACTCCCAGTCATGGGCAGGGCACCTTATCCTGAGCAGGCCTTGAACTCTTCCAGGGATGGGGCATCCACAGCTTCTCTGGGCAACCAGATTTATTTTGTATTTCCTTAGAATTAAGGTTTTCAGATGAAAAAAGAACATGGTACCAGGCAGTGAAGTACATGGCCCCGAGGACCCCCTGTGTAAAGGGTTGTCTGGTCAAGCTTGTTTTGTACTGGCCCCCTTAACAATCTCTTCCATTTATTTGATTGCATGTTTAGGGCTGAATGTAGCTCCCAGGAAATCTTTTACAATTCAGGTGACCTGCCTAAGATAGCAAAATTTGGCTGTTTGTAACTGTGATGTGATGATCTGGAGCACCCCAGATGGAAGGTGCTAAGGAGGTATGGAAAAATTTGATTTTTTAAGTGCTGGGGGTGCACAGAAGGGGGAGGAGGTCTATGCATGGCTATGTCAGCCTGGGGAGTACAAAGTGGGTTCCCATATGGTCAGTTTTTAGAATTTCTCCTGTTTCAAATCTGCATAAATGGCCCACTCAAGGAGGCCAAACTATTAGAAACAGCTGACAACGAAAAAGGGGGAGGTGAATGCCAAGCAAGCAGCAAGTAAACTATGTAAGTGAGCTGACAGATGGCAAATTAATGTTGTCAAATAGAAAGAAGTACATAAAGCTAAGGAGCACTATGACCAGATTGCTTTCTTGCACATGAAGTCTTTAATCATATGGATATCCTTGCTATTTTTACTCTAATGAGATTGGGAAAGAAAAATAAGACAGAGGCATCAAATTTAAGCTGAATTTGCTTTGAATCTACGAGAAATTGAAGCCCTTACAGAAACAAGGAGAATTATTTGCCAGGCAAAATTAGTGTCACAGATGAACTTGTTTGTGCTTCTGAATTTTGACATGTTTATTTTATTGCTAATATTGCTGTAGTAAAAGAGCATAATAGCCAGTGTAGATAAGCAGTCAAAGGGAGCCGAGTGAAAACTGATGTTCATGGAGCTTTTCGCCCTTAGGCAAAGGCAAAATAAGAACCCAACCCACCAAAACCATTCCCTCTACTCACTGGTAAAAGGAGGATAAAAAAAAGAAAAAAAAAACATTTCTGTTGTAAGACACAACTTGACAAAATACCAACAGAATAAGTAAATGAACATCAAATAATGCTGAGTTTTAGGGAACACAAATTTGATGTGTTTCATGTATTTCTTTAATGGTTAAGTGTGAGGATGTCTTTTAATCAAGAGGTTAAAGTGGGCTCTGACAACTATTAAGGTATTCACACCTCTGATTAAAGGGAGAATCAGCCTGCATTTGAGCAAGGAGCTTGGTAAACAAATACATCAATCATAGGAAAATATCCCCCAGAATGTGCATGGTCAGAGAAAGCCACCAAGGCAGTTAAAAGGAAGCAATTTTCCACAGTGCTTGGAGGTAGGTAATATAAAATAATCCATAATTAAGTTTAATCATGGCTTATCAGACCTTTCTAGGACTTGTGAGCATTGTGATTAATGTTTAACATATTTCATTCACTACAGGTTTCCTCCGATGCCAGTTCAGTGATACAAGGAGCCTATTTTATTTGGAAGTGGCAGATGTGACAACTGTGTCTGGAGGCCGGATTCATTGCTGACACGACTGGGGATAGCTGCAGTAAGCACTGATATTAGGATCCTCTGCTAATAAGAAATGGGTTTGTTCAATGGAGCCAATGGAACAATCAAATTTACACATGCAAGCCTGGCCCAGCTGTTGTAATGGCCAAATCCAAGTCCCTAAGTCTTGCTTAAAGGAGGCTCAGGGAAGACCATGTCACTCTCTACAGCTACCTAAAAGGAGGGTGTAGCAAAGTGGGGCTCACCCTCCTCTCCCAGGGAACAAGGGACAGGGCAAGAGGAAATGGCCTCAAGCTGTGCAAGGGAAGATTCAGGTTGGACATCAAGAAGACTTTTTTCATGGAAAAGTTGGTCAGGCATTGGAAGGGGCTGCCCAGGGAGGTTTGGAGTGCCCACCCCTGGAGGTGCCCAAGGCAGGACTGGCTGTGGCACTCAGTGCTCCAGGCTGGGGGACAAGGTGGGCATCAGGCACAGGGTGGGCTGGGAAGGCTTTTTCAACCTTAATGATTGTATGATTGTATGATTCTTTGATTTTATTAAGTAAGAAGCTGCTTTGAGCCCCTTGTAGGGACAGCAGTTCTTTTACTGGAAGGGGAAAGAAGCGCCTTCTACTTGCAAAGCAGCACGTGCCCTCCTCTTCTTGCCTGCATCAAGCAAAGAGCAGCCCTTGGGGCCAGAGCTGGTTGAGAGATGGGCTTTCCAGCTCAAGAGTACAGAAGGTGACACAGTGGCAGCCAAGGTTGTTTGCTAGAACTGAAGAACTTCTGTCTCCATCCCAGGCAGCCTGTGCTTCTACAAAATGGATTTACGTTAGCAGAGAGTAAAGACATCTTGTTGCTTGAAATACCCCTCCCATCACTCTGTTTTTCCTAAGCCTGGTGGGAAGTGGACAGTTTGTTACTTCAGGCTGTCCTGTATAGACAAGTTGTCCTTGCCTTGTCCTACAAGACAGTGTCTGCTGGCACTGAAACCAATGCTGGGCAAATACAGAAGAAACTAGAGGAAAATGGTGCTCCGTGGTTTCAAACAGACCCAACCGCAAGTGGTCACCCCCTAAACAAAGTGATGGCACCAGCTAAACCAGGGGATGGCATTAAAGGCCAGTGGGTGACACTGGAGGTGACACCAGGAGTTCAGCTCTGGGCACGAGGTGCTATAAATGAGATACCTGCCACGAGGAGGTGACAGCAGTGATGGTGAGAGGACCTTCTCCCTGAGCACCAGCACCAGCATTAGCAGCTCTGCACCTGCACTAAATACAGCGTCAAAGATTTTTTTTTCTTAAGGGACCAATTTACTGAACTTTCAAATCCTCACATATTTGTAACTGCAATATAGCCAGCAACAGCAACAAAGTCATAGAGGAAACCTTAACCAATTCATCCCATTGGACAGTAAATCTTTGCAGAAACATAAAAAATCGGATGCCGATGTGGGAAGGTCTGGTAAAACCACCCGAACCCACTCACTACAACCAGTGCCAGTGCTGGGAAAAGGTTGGTTTGCTTCAGTACCCTCTCAGCCAGTAACACGGAGATCTCAGAGGCTTTTAGTAAATCAGATCTTCAAGAATGACACATTGAGATTATGCCATTCAGGATTAACAGATCTATACGCACAAATACACACAGCTAAGGGGCTGTATACTGAACTCTCAATCTGACCCTAACAAGAGTCCTCTGTGGCCCCAGGCCATTGAGAGTTCTTAGAAACATGGCTTCATTTTTCCAAAATGTCCAACTTCTTGTGTACCTCTAAAAGAAAATATTTCCATGTGAGTAATCCCAGGGTGGTGCATGATTTTCAGATCTGATGCTCTATATTATTGGTATATAACACTTTTTTCAACATAATGCTGCAGATCCTTTTTTCTTAGTGCCTCAGCATTTAAGTAAAGCTGAACAAAGTTTTCCAGGCAGACAATTTTTTCTTCCCATTTCAGAAAGAAATCCAGCCTCGAGCAAAGTGGGAACTTTTCATTAATCAAAATATGCCATTTAATACTGTCAAAATAACTGTTCATATGTACCAAGATGACATTTACAGAACTTAATTTATAATATCTAAAATGAAAAAAAAAACCCCAAACATAATCCTGAAAAAAAAAAAATCGCTGAAATGAGAAGCATCTTAATTTTGATAAAAAGTTTGTAGGAAATATTCTGGAGAGGGGATACAATTGGAAACATCCTTGACCCTTTGGCAGTTCTTTGGTGGACTGGAGAATGGGCTATTCACAGAGCTGCCCTTTTCACTGGCTGAGACAATATCTGCTCACTCTTTCTCAAACCTACACTCACAACTTTATGTTTAAATGCTGATTCCCAGTTTTTCATCCAGGCCATCGTATTTTCCAGGTCCCTTTGAATTCAGAAACATCTGAACTTAGGCAACCCTTCATTTATTTTCTCTCTGGCCTTGCTAAGCCACACCAGGGGTTTTGTGAGCACCTGTGTGACTTGCAGGCTCCAAGGCTGTGAGTGCTGAGAGTCCTTGGCATCCCCCAAAGACTTGTGACTCCCCACAGCATGTGCGTGTCCACTCCTGATCCTTTATCACTGAGTTCCCATGAAAAAATCTTACCTTCAGTCTGTGAGCAGAGGGCAGGATGGGAAGGAGAGGCAGAGCTTTGGTCGGGCTCCCTCCGTATGTGCAGAGCTAATTTAGGCACCTAATTTCAAGCGTGTCCCAGGACAGGTGACTCATTTTAGTTATGTGCTTAAGCAGGTTGTGAATCAAGGCTTTAGGCTTCTCAGGACGAGTCTGCTCTCCCTGCAGCCCTGGGGTCTGGCACAGTGGGAAATGGGTTTTTGTTTGGGCTTCAAAGGTTGGCCTTGTGAGAGCGGTGAAGCCCTGACACAGGTTGCCCAGGGAAGCCATGGCAGTCCCTGGATCCCTGGAAGTGTTCAAGGCCAGGCTGGACAGGGCTTGGAGCAACCTGGTCTAGTGGAAGGTGCACCTGCTCATGGGAGGGAGTGGAAGGAAATGACCTTTAAGGTCCCTTCCAACCCAAACTGTTCTGCGATTTTGTGATTCTATGCTCCAAGCAACAATTAGCCATTTGCAAGCAGAGGAAGAATTGGTAAAGTCCACCAGCCATCCCAAAAGTGCATCAGTTTTTAAGTATGTTTTTAAGCAGTGTTTAAGTATGAAGGGATGTAGGTAATCCTGCTGTCCCAAATGAAGAGGCCTGGAGAAGGGCTCAAAGGGGAGGACAGACATCCTCACTCTCAAGGCACGGGATGGAGCTGTGCCCTTCTGGCACAGCAGCTTGTGCTTCCCTGCCATCCACGGCATTGGGCTCAGCTCTTCCAGAGAGAGCTGTGCATATAAAAAAGCAGCTAATAAATGAAGTGTTTGCTATTTCTCTGGCAAAGAGAAGAAAAGGTGCAAAGAGAAGAAAAGGTACAAAAAAAACACCTACAATAGATGTTGGGGTTTTTTAATATGGTTGGATGGGAATTGAAAGTCTATCACAAAGATGCTTCTTTGGCTTTGATTTGACACTAGATTTTAGTCTTTCCAATGGAATTTTAATGTTATGGCCAAATATAACATCAAATAATGAAAAACTTCAATGGTAAACATTAACACAAACAGGCATCGAGTATATTAAACATCTTTTAAAATGCAACAGGCCAAATCTGCAAATTGGGAACAGGTCCCTGAGTTGGCACACTATAAAAGCAGGCTTCAGTTTGCCATCTCCAGGACCTGCCGATGGAATACAGTGAATATCTGACTTCGACTCCATTACGTGTTTAGATTAAACTCTATGTAGCATTGATTCAACTATTTATTTTGGCTAAAAGGAGCCAGTGTTCAAACATGGGTGCCTAAACGGGATGTCCATAGCCCAAATCTGCACCAATGGGACTAAGTGCTTATTTTGTAACTCTGGCTACTGAGGCCACAGCTGAGCCCAAGCCTTGCAAAGCCAGTGTTGAAAATGGGGCCAAATTTTACAAATCTCAGGGCCTGCAGTGTGTGCTTGGGGTTTTCAAAAATGCAGAATCCCTAGTAGCTCCCTGGGGGTGCAGGTGGGAGGGTTGAGAGCAAGTCCCCTCTGGGCTTACAGTTTGTCTTCTGCCCCTGCCTGGGCTCAGCCCGGGGTGCTGTCCCTGCTGTCCCAGCACCAGCTGCACTTATCTGAGTCAGGCACCATCCATGGATGGTGTGTGGCCAGATCACCAACTCATTTAAAATTTGCTACCTCAAAATAAACTCTCAAACTACCACATCTCAAGTTCTGTCCAGCTGAAATGGATTAATTTGTTTCTCCTTGACTGCCCAGGCTTTAAGGGATTGCTGCCACACTTTAAGGTCGTAGGGATTAATGGCTAAAAGCCTCTGCTGGGGGTTCAGCTGTCCTGGGTTTGGGGACACTGTGGTTTTTGGTGACTAGGAGTCCAGTGCTGGAGACACACACACTGGATCGAGAGTGGTGCTTCTGCTTTTCCCAGTAAGTAAATAATAAATAATGTAATAAATATGGCCCATGAATAAGTCTGCCACTAAAATAATTTCTTAGCTATAGAACCAGTTCATACTTGAAGCCTCATAGCATGCAAAGGCACAGACATGTCGCCTGAGCATTATATCCTTCTGTAGGCAACTGGGCTATATCCCAAATGCCAGCTTCCAGAGGGGCTGTTTTCCCCACTTTGATTTTTGATTACTGATCACATGGAAGGATGGAGAGGAAAGGCCCAAGATTTTATTTTTTTTTTCTGTTCCTCATTTAATAATTTAATTTGTATTCTGATCTTCAAATCCCAATAGCATCATGTGAAGTAGAGAAACTCGGCAGGGGAGGAGGGAGGAGGGATAGAGGAGGGAGCCAGGGCTTTCTATTTCCATATGGTGAGCCTCTCTTCCTCGCAATCACAGCTTGTCATCTGTCTTCTTTTAAACTTCAGATCCCCTGTAAAAATCTTCCCAGCGAAGAACGGGCCATAAATGTGACATAAAGACAGTCTAAGTGATTACCACGGGGTAATCGTGAAGCATGATTTCATTACAGGATTTCTTTACACGCAGGCAAGGATGCAAGAATAACCCAAGCCACGGGAACTGTGTGTTTCTAAAGCGGTGCACAGTGGCAGGAGTGTTATTCATATTCTAGAGAGATTAGCTTGTATATTCCCCTTCCATTTACATGGCAGACAAAATGATTCATGTTTTTCTCACAGTCTAAAGTGGGGTCAGATTAAATGACCACCTTGATTTATCTGGTTTTAAAAGGGATAACCATCGTGGCACAGCCGAGCCTCCAGTATGTGCACTTAGTATTAACATCCCACCAGAAGAAAGAAGGAATTTTTCCTAGTTTAGAGGCTTTCTGTAAAGCAAGAATAATGTCAACTCCTGATGTACAACCATGGGAGAACAGAACAACATGTTGCACCTGTGTTTTTGTGCCCCAAATGCTGCTCACATGCAATGCTTTGGAGCATCTTTCTTAATTGAGTTATTCAATGCAAACTGTGGTTCAAAAATAAAGCTAATAGTTTATAATCTAATTCATTGTAATGCAAGAATCCCTGCAGCTGATTTCCATGTTTGTCCCATGCAGTGGGTTATTGCTGTGGGTGTGTGGGGGGACAACATTCCCAACAGCTCGTTCATTGTGGAAACTCAGGACGTTGTTAGAACACAACATTTCCTGCAGAAAGGCCTCACTTTCTGCCTGTGTTTCACTTCTGCAGAAAGGCTTTGCACTGGTGGTGGAGCAGTAGTGCCATGGGCCACATCCAGTAGCGGGAGGGTGTTTTTGGGGAGCAGGAAGGGGGTGCACAGCCAAAGGCTGTCCCCATGTATGAGCAAGGCAGTCACAGCCCTTCACAGCCATGCCACAGTGCCTCGGCATGGGCTGCGTGGAAATAACCAGCCTAGTTCCATCTGTAAGCAAGGAAACAGGTTCACTGAAATGTGGGAATTCCTGGCTTGGGTCAAGGTGTGTTTCTGATTTAACTTTGCAATCAACTGCTGGAGGTCCCTGCACTCTGACATAGCCAAGCCATGCTCCATACTAGAGCCATCACTTCCTTCCCTCATCGTCCCAGAGATGTGTTGCAGAGAACACCCAGCAGACAGAAGCACAGGGTGCACTGTGGCTCTGCTGTGGTGCAGCCACAGCACCACTCAGAGCTTGCAGAGGACTTGGCTGGAGGCAGCTCCATCCATCCCGGTAAGGTGGTGTGGGTACAGAAACTCCTGCTGGGAGATACAGCCATGCAGCCCTCACACTCCATTGCTCCTGCCCATCCAGCTCTCCCCAGGGCTGCTTAGCAGGTGCCTCTTTTTCCTTCCCTCCTCACCCGCAGATGACCCAGAAGACGTGGGGTCACCCCTGTGCAATACCTGCTGAAGACAAATCCAGGTCACCGCCCTCTTAGAAACCCCACTGGACCTACAGAAACTGTTGCAGGACCCGAAGTGACCAGGTGAACCGGCCCCGATGGGCCACGGCGGCGTGGGCTGTGCCAGGGTTTCCTGACGTTCCTGCTCCGTTCCAATGAAACAGTATACAGAAAGATATAGGCAAAGCACTATGCTCTCAGCCTTTGCCAACAAGTTATGTTTTAATGTAATTTAACTGTAATCTCAGAGTGTTTTTGTTAGCTATAATTAGTAAAATATGTCTGTTTTCTGTGTTCCTTGAAGACGTCTGAACTCCTGCCAGTTCCCTATAGTTTTCCTGACATGCAGTGTAACAAGCAGACCACCAAAATGTATTTACCAATAACTGTTTATTTACATTCCATGAAATCTAATAACATTTGCTGCCTTCATTCGGGATAAATGCTGGCCAAAGTGTAAAGCATAAAAAAATAAACACTGCCTTACTTTCTAACCCAGTCCACGGAATATTTTATTTTTGCTCAATTTGCCCTGCCTGTTAGCATTTTGGCATTCTGCTGCTTGGAAGTTGAAAAAAACCAAAAAAGGTTAAAAAAGTTCTGTAATGTATCTTCCTGTTGAGTCCAAAACCTTGCAGGGATTTCCTGGACATTTTATTTTTTATTTTAAAGTCTGCACGAGGCTGGTATTTCATTTCTTTGTTTTCAGCTCTCACAACCATTTGAAACCATATTGCAGAGAAAAAAAACTAGGGCACTAAACAGCAGTGGTGGTTTGGTGTTGCACCAGTGCCAGTGTAAAGTACTTCTCCTTCTCCCACAGTCATGGGCTTTGCTGGTGTAAAAATACTCAGAATTAGGTCTGTATCTTGTTACTAACCAAACCTGCTCTTGTTCAAGAAAGAGTAACTGAGGGCAGAGTTGTCATCTGAAATCTCAAACAGGTTCCTCTCCTTCTGTATCTGGTTTTGTTTATATGAGTACATGCCTGCTCAAAGCCCAGCAAACTCAGATGGTGTAGGGAGGAGAGGTCACATACAACAGCTGTGGGCGGTATCCACAGCTGGCAAAATCTGATGCAACCCTGTTAATGTCAGCACTGCCTGGTCCTGGCCCAGCTGGAGAGGTGGACTGGTGTTTGTGCCTGGCTCTGTCATGCCCGCGGGCTCGCCCAGGACAGCGTGAGTCCCGCAGAGCATCGGAGGAGTCAGACACACGCAGAGCAGCTGGGTGGACTCTGGTGGGCTGTGTGTGCACGGCGGGTGCCAGACTTCTCCTGGTGTCACTGGCATGTTGTGCTGCAAGCCAGGCAGAACTGGGTAGAGCAATAGCAGCAAGATGGGTTTGAGAGGGAACCGGAGTCCATGAGTCACCTGCACCGATCTGACAACGTGTGGCAAACAGAGCCACTGAATGTCCCCTGTCCCCTGTCCCCTCCCAGGGCAAGGAAAGCCAGCAGAGCCCGGGTGGCTGCAGCTGCAGGGAGCCTAAAGACCTCATACATTTGGCTGCTGTTGCTGCTCCTCAGCTGCTGTGCCAGCACCCAGTGTCTGCCCTTGCTGGGCTTCGTGCTGTGCCGGGATGTGGAGTGCAGAGCTGGCACGGGGCTGCCCCATCACTCTGCAGCCAGCACTGGGCTTTCATCCTGCCTGAAGGACTTTTCCTTGCAAGTTCACCCAGGCCAGCCGCATCTCTCTGGCTTTGGATCTGGGGGGGCCTTTCACGCCACCTAGGGAACATCTGTTCCACAAGGTCTGAGGTCTAAGAAACCTCAGTTGTGCTTTGGAGAGGCAGCTCTGAGCCCTGTGTCTTGATGTGGCAACATATACTGAATGGTAACAAATTAAGCATCAGATTAACAGAGTTCTCCAGGAAATTCTGAGCAGCCCCATTCTGTGACAGAGGTCATAGGAGACCTTCTCAACTCCATGTATCCAAACTGCCTTTGGCTCTCTTGTCTCTGTACTCATGTGAATTGAGGGTAGAACTTTCCCTGCCTTCAAATGAGAACAAAATTTCAAAGATTTTGGAGGCTTCCTTGAAAAATATCAGGCTCAAAGATAATAAAAGTGAAATTCGAAATCCAGTCCAAGCTAAAACAGCTGCTGGTGTGGGATGAGGAGCCCGCACTGTCAGCTTCTCCCTTTGAACTCAGCAGTGGTGTCATGCAGTAACAAATTGCCAATCTGCTCAGGCTTCTGGCAGAGCTCAAGTATAGATTCTTTGGGATAATTAAAAAAAAAAATATTATCGGTTACCCCACAGAATTCTGTGATGTCTTTTGTTGCATTTCTGCAATTCCTGTCATTTTCTAGCTTTGGTTTTCCCATGTGTAAGGCTTGCATCAGTACTGGTTAGATGGTTGGGGAGTGGAGGAAGGAGAGGGGTACAAAATGCATTAAAAAAAACCGCTCTGAGGAGACTCCTCTCCTGCTGCCCACACTTGACAGACAACACACACCTCAGCATTCTGCCAGCATTCTAGTGGGATGCTCAGGAAACTGAGCTGTAAATAACTCCATAAACTGTTTACTGCTGAAATCCTGTGCCCAAAAGCAAAGAGCTTTCAAGAGCAAGTGTGCAAAGGTGCAACTCAATGTGATGGGCATGGAGATGAAATCAGCCAAGAGGTGGTTGTGCATGCAGGGCTGGTCCTGCCCCTCCGGTGCCAGTCCTGCCTCTTCAGGACCAGTCCTGCACCTTCAGCTACTCCCATTCAGCCCAGTGCTACCTCATCAGCTGCTTTGGCAGGTGGTTTTGTGCTCCATTAAATCACATCATGCTGGTCTCAGCCATCAGGGAGCTGCTGTGTGACCCAGCCACTGACCAGTCAGAAGAGCTGGTTCTGAGCATTAAGCACTGCTATAAACCAGCCTGGGCATGCTAAAGGCAAGAATATTTTCTGGAGGTAATTATAAATACTGGGAAGTGAGAAACAGAACAGAAAAAGAAAATTGGGGTGTGCCGACAGAAGGAAAAAACAGTGGAAAATGCTTCCACCCTGCATTTACAACCAACCTGTCCTGCAGTAGTCACTGGGTGGAGGGAAGATATGTCTTTGGAATGGGAGATGAAATCACCTTAGGACTTCTGAACCACAGGAAAAAAGTTGAGGGACAAAGGCTAAAAACAGCAAATAGACCCAGTAATATCAAAATCCCTTGGTAGAAGGGAGTTTGCCTTTATCACATGAATGTGACCAAGCACAAACCCCAAGCCACTATTCTTCAGCTGCTTTGTTGCAGATTCTGGTTCTGTCTCATTTAGGTTGGAAATTTCTTTATTTTCTATCTGTGAAAGCAACAACGGTTGGTGTGACAATCTGGGCTCTTTGGCAGTGGTGGGAGAAAAGACCCAAGTCAAGCTGAGAGAGTTGGGGTTGGTCAGCCTGGAGAAGAGAAGGCACCAGGGAGACCTTGGAGCTCCTTCCAGTGCCTAAAGAGTCTCCAAGGGAGCTGAAGAGGGACTTTGGACTAGGGCTTGGAGGGACATGGAAAGGGAGAATAGCTTTAAACTGATAGAGGGTAGATTTAGACTGGGTATTCACAAGAAATCCTTCCCTGTGAGGGTGGGCAGGCCCTGGCACAGGGTGCCCAGAGAAGCTGTGGTTGCCCCATCCCTGGAAGTGTCCAAGGCCAGGTTGGACGGGGCTTGGAGTGACCTGGGCTGGTGGAAGGTGTCCCTGCCCATGGCAGGGGGTGGAACTGGATGAGCTTTAAGGTCCCTTCCAACCCTTAAAATTCTATAAAACTGCAACATGGCAAAAATTTTAAATAAAGCAACCCAAGAATATAGAGTTGTTATAATTTAGTGAAACTTGATAAAGTCGACTGGTCTGCTTTTTTCGTTCACAACTGGGATTCTCCGTGAAGGTGTGTGGAGAGTGCAGAACTGGATGGGCTTGAAAGGTCACCTGGCTGAGAGTCCCACTGCCCCCAGCTGAGCGTTGGCTTAGTCCCTTTGTAAAATGCTGGGCCAAGAAGGTGGAAAAAGTAGGTCAATCTCAGCTCACAAATGCACCTCTTACATGTCACCAATTCTAATGAAATTAGGGAATGAACCAGTATTAAAAGCTGGGCAAAGGAGATCAAAACTTGGTTGAATTCTCATAGGGACAGCAAGTCCAGCTGTAGCTACTGACTAGTCTGTGTGTAAAAAAAGTTTAGAAATAAAATAAAATAGACTTATGTGTTCTTAGAGAGAAAATATAGCAAAAGCAAGGGAAAAAAATCAACCACCTTAGCACTGCACTTGGTGCAGACACGACCCCAGAGCCCTCCTTGTCTGTACCCCAACCCCTGAGTCTTTGCTCCCCCTTTCCAACACTCCAGCTAATTCTTGGTAATTTATTTCACATTCAAAAGCTGCTTTGCAAGGAAAAAAATAGAACACCAATCCAAAAAACTGTCTGACTCATCCAAGCAGGACCCAGTCTAGTTTGGATGCAAACACTGGGAAAACAGCAGTTGGGTGCAGGAGCAGCTGCTGGGGCAGCATTTCTGGGATGTCAATTCAGCCCTGACCAAAGTAGCTTCTTTTCTTTTTCCATTTTTTTTTCTTTTTTTTTTTTTTTTTAAGTACTCTGACAATTAGTGGTAAAAAGGTCACTAGTAAAAATGAGTTTTGTGGTTTTGCAACTTTGCATTAAAAAAACCACCACACTTCTGGCAGCGCGTCCCCCGTTGGCAGCCTTTCCACAGGCAGAATTGAATAAGCACGAGGCTGAAAAGCCCGTTCACATCGGTCCCTCTAGGTCAGGCTTTCGTTATGTTAGCAGAGTATTTGGGAGTTTGTGTTGCACCTGCCTGCACTACATCTGGCTGGAGAATTTTAAAAAAGTAGGGATTTAATGTTCCCTTAGTTCCAGCTTCTCACCCTCCATGAACCCTGCAATATATCATTTGCAATTAAAATATAATGAAATCAAATTGTGAGATCATTTTGAAGTTAGTGACCGTGGTGTTTAACAGGTTGTGAATGTTTTCACAAAGGCTGAGGTGATAGAAATATTTTATTCCATATTCTTTATCCTTCAGAGACCTCAGAGTAATGAACAATTAAGTTGAATTCAAAGTAGCTGTGGATAACACAAATTCTCTTTTATTGGGTGTCCAATACTTTGCTTTTTCCTTTGTGCTGTTAAAGAACTGGGACTCAGGCTTGAGGTGTTATCAGAGATGATGAAAGCAACTAAACATTACAGTTCCACTTGAAGCTTTGCAAGGAGAAATTATATCAAATACAGCCTGGAAGAGATCTGACACTGTCTAATGGTCCAGTATCTCGGGGACTTCCACCAGGACATCTGGGGGTAGGCGCCTTGTTAACACATTTAGTACATGTCTGAAGCTTCACTGGGCTTCATGGAAGAAGCAGCGAGAATTTGTATGAGATGCTGAACTTCCCAGCCTAACTTCTCATGGATTTGGCCTTCCTTTCAGTCCCACCTCAGCTTCCTCTCATCCCCAAGACATAACCCAGATGCCTCCCTCTGTAGGAGAGTCGTGAGTGCAGAGGCATTAATGAGGTTTCTCAGTAAGATATTTTTACCTAAAAATTACCAGTGTCAATGACCAGCCCAATCCATCTTTGGACTGGCTCTGGTCTAGAAGTGAAGTGATGTTTTCTAAAAAGTTGTTACAGAGATATAATTCATTTTTATCCTAATGGGCAAGATGATTTCGGCAACATTTTGGTGGAACATCAAGCATGTTGGAAAGGAAGAGCAGCAGCACTTTTTTCCTTTAACAAACCAGGATTTAATTTCAACACTTTCAAAGAAGCTCATGGTGGAATCCATAGCAAAACAATTAAGTAATAGAGGCAAAATCCTTCCAGGTATGGATTTCAACATGAAAATGCACTTGAGAACACGGTGCTCAGGCCCAAGGGCACAGCTTCTCACTCTTTTGCACCAAGAAGTTCCCAGTGCCACAGTGTTGGGGTGAGTTTGATGAGGAGAGCACAAAGGACAGTACTGTCACAAACAGCAAAAAATGTTGGACACCACCTGTATAATACATGTGAGACTCATCCAGTGAGCAGCAGGATGAGGAGAAGCTCCCAGGAGAAGAAACACTGGGAAATACTCTTGATGGAGCACACCAAAGTGCTGAAATAAAAGCAGGGTGGAGATGAAAAGCCAACTGCTGGGACCAGGACCCTCAAAGTACCTGACTTGCTTGCATGAGCCAGGGAGCTTCTCATTTTTGGTGGGGATTTCTCTCAGAACATATAAAGCCCAACTTGCCTCCAAGGTCTTGGCTGAAATGCTTGAGCAAGCCCAAATTTTGCCTGTGTTTTTTATAATTCATTTGTTTCTGTAAAACACAGCAGTCCATCCCAGGTAATCATAGGGACAGCAAGTCCAGCTGTAGCTACTGACTAGTCTGTGTGTAAATATATTCCTCCTCTAGGCAAAGCCTAACACAAAGTGCTCAGGGTGTGTGTCCTCCCAGCTGCAGCCAGCCTGGGGACACAGATACTGCACAACAGCCCAGAGCAGGTGGAGCAGGTTGGGTTCAAAAGAGCCTGAAACACATGTTCAGGTCCTTAAAAGCTGGGCCATCATGTTTCAGCATCCTCCTCCAGCATCACAGACTGATGCTGAAATCCCAGTTTAAGCAGTTTGGGTGAAGTTTATCAAAGGACACAACTGGTGGGGCTGTAGCCAGCACTGAGAAGACACGTCTTAGCTTTGCCATTGGATCTCATTTCACGAGTCACCCTGGGGGAATGACTCATGGTGTAGAGTTCAGGGATCTGCACATGAAAAAGGGAAAAAGTAATCTCTTTTCTCTCCGAATGATGCTCCCCAGGGTCAAGCAGGTTTTCTCCAGCAGCCTCTCACCCCACCCAACTTGTCCTATCAACCGCTACACTGGCAACTTTGGAAAATGGGGAATTTGTTAAAACCTTGACATTTGCCCTTGCTACTGTAACTGTGGCAGGATTTACAGTGCTGTTTTGGAGGGATTCATAAAGCTGTGGTCCACTCATATGGAAACACATGGGGGTTGGTGGGGGCTGGTGCCAGGGAGGGAGGGGAGCTCAGGTCGGGCTGTCTCCTCCCACTCCCAGCCTCGGTTGCTTTCGAGATGCACGCTGCTCTTCTTTCATCTCTTGGATTCAAATCCACCATAATAAATAAAATTCTTCCTGTCTGAAAGATACATTAATTTTGGTGGTCTCAAAAGTAATGAAAATAAATACTTGACTTGGCATGCAGAGCCCCGACTGGAACGAGGAGCAGAATGTGTGTACTTGGAGCTGTTTTTACAGGAACATAAGCTGTGGAAAAAGCTTGGCTTTTCTCTCACGGGTTCTCTACGTCTGAAGAAAAATGGAGAGATTTGAGAAGTTCAATCAAACAGACAGAAACATTGTCAAATATGAGTTGTCTATCTCAGTTTAAATGCTTTGAAAACCCCACATCAAAGCTTTGCAGGGGGAGGCACTGTCTGAGTCTCAGGATGCTCGGGGCTGCCCTGGTCCAGCACTGGCTCTGCTGATGGAGAGGTGGCAGGACCGGTCTCTATCATTTCAGGCCTTTTTATAACACTTCGGGAAATGGCAACAAAAGCAAGGTTAACTCAATTAATAGGAGCCTCAAACCACCATTCACTGTGGCTACTGTTGGAAGAGTATGATCTGCTGCCCTGGGGGTGAGTTGTTGAGTGCTGGTACAGCTACCAACCTTGGTGCTATCAGTGCTGGCCCAAGAATCCTTTCATCATGTGACAGTGGTGGGAAGGGCTGGGAGAAGGGGGAATGGCATGCTGACAAAGTGAGATCCACTCACGGCTGGTCAGGATTTGAGTCCATCCTTTTGCTCCCAAGCACGTTGCAGTGTGCCTTGCCTGGCACCCAGGCCTGGGTCTGCCAGTGCGGGGCAGTCTGAGCATCTTGGGGCTGCTCTGTGCACATCTCAGAAGGAAAACATCCTTTGGCTACTGTTCTCCAGTTGAAGAAAACATTCTTCAGCTACCTCTTGTCTACCAGTGTCTCCAGCTACCTGTTGCCAGCACAGGGGGTCTTCTGGGCCCCCTCAGTCAGGCATGCGCACACACACACACACACACACAGAGGTGCGCACACACATACACACATGTGCACACATAGAATCATTAAGGTTGGAAAAGATCTCCAAGATCATCAAGTCCAACCTTTGACTGAACACCACCTAGTCAACTAGACCAGAGCACTGAGTGCCCCATTCAGTTGTCTCTTCAATACTTGCAGGGATGGGGACTCCACTACTTCCCTGGGCATCTACTTTCAATGCTCAACCACCCTTTCAGTGAAGAAATTGCTCTTGATGTCACAAGCTGAACCTCCCCTGGCTCATGCCCATACACATGCACGCACACCCCCTTCTTGCTTCCGCCCTTCCCATGCCCTACTGAGCCCATTGGGCAGGGCAGGAGATGTTTGGACACTCAAACTTCCCCTGTGCAGCTGCAGGGAGTTTGGATCATGGTGTCAGGCATTCGAATGTGACTCACACCAGAGGAAGAGGAGGAGGAGGAGAAAGTGGGGATGGCCGTGTTTCTGAAGCAAGCACACACCAGGGGTGCCCTCAGTAGCCAAATACCCGCACAGCTGGTGCTGCTGCAACAGTCAAGGTTGTTGAGGCTGCCAGTACAGCCACCGACACATCTGACTTTGGCAAGGGTGGCATTAGCACAGAGGGTTCCAGGGCAGACATTTCAAACCTGATGGGTGCAGTGGCCCATACCAGTGACAAGCTGAGCCTTTCACCCAAAGAGGCTTTATTGCTACTTAGCATGAAAGTGGGTTTAGTAGTCATGTTTCTACAATGATGCTTACTATTTGAGCACAGGTTTTTTGACATTATCTGTGCATGTATGCTATAGCAAACCATATTTATATTATTCAAAATGCAGACAGAAACTGCTGATAATTTTAGAGCACCTCTGACCTGCTTATAATTATCTTTTCCTTTGTCTAAAATAGATGTGTGCCTCAGGGGGTGTTTTTCTTACTCTGCGAGCTGACTATTTCTGTGGAAGATATCAATGTGACTGTTTGGTAGTACATGATGAATTACAAAACATGCTTTAATAAGCTTTGTAGAAAATATCTGGTATCTAAATGGTATAGAATTAGAAAGACATTTCAGTCAGGAATTAATGAATTGCATCACAAAGTCAGCTCTGAGGCAGACACAGGTAAGAATTTAAAATGGCATGTGTGCCTTACGAAGAACCCAATATTCTGTAAAATGCTGCAGCATAAAGATGTTAAAGTACATCTTATTTCAGATTAAATTAATACAGAGTCTCAGGAATCTATCAGGAATTTCTTTTGTCTGTTAATAACCAGGAGTATTAAATGGCATGTCCTGCGAGAGGAGCCTTGACGAGTGGGACCTACCATTGAATGTCATGTCCAGAATCACTGTCGAGGTGATTGGAGGAGAAGGTGTCCTTCTTGCAGGGAACTGCAGGATCCCAGCTCTGTCGAAGGTCTACGAGGTGGGGCAGCACTGGCTGCAGGTGAGCAGGAGACAGCTGGGTGACATCTACATTCAGGGCTCATTCTCTGAGCCCACTGATCTCCCTTCTCTTGAAAAGCCACTTGGGACCGCGGTCGTCTGGAAACAACAGTGGTTCATTCAACGTTTCTGGCAATATTTCCAGCTGTATTTCAATGAGTTGTTATTTTGATAAACAGCACACATGCCAAGATCTTCCCAGGTGAAGACGCACATGCTCAGCACTTCCCAGAAGCTGCAGCATCACATTTGGATGCAGAGTCCATGCGATTTGATCTTCAGAAGCTGCTTGGTTTCATCATAATGTTGCTTTGTGCTGGCTGTGTTTTGAAAAGTTGGCTACTGTGGTGGACCCAACCCATGACAGGGTTGAGAAAGGGTCAGTTTGGATACAAAACATCCAGAAAGACCAGCTGTGGGTCTCAGAGCTCACTGTGTCAGCTCTTTTTAGCACAGGCAGTGCAGCAGCGATGACACAGCATGCTCAGCAGAGGGAAATAGCGCTTTCACCAGCAGCACAGGGTAAGACAGTGATGTGACTCCTGTAAGTGTGGCAAACCAGCCTGACTAAAGGAAGTGAAGACCATCCCTAAACAGGGGCATTCAAAACCCCATCCAGTGTCAGGCAGTGTGTCCAAGGACATTGAGGGGGCTATCCCTTACTGGCAAATGATTTGGATTGGTTGTGGTGGGTTGTGCCTCCTCTCACCACCTTCTGTCTCCCAAGAATTGCCTCTTAATAGTCCAAAACTGTAAACTACCATAACAACAAATGAGCGAAAATGAGAAAGCCAGGAAATAAATAATATATCCGTGGTAGTAGAGAGGTGTCTAGTTGTTGAATTTGCCACAAAGAGAATTAATCTAGATGTCAGGAGGCACACAAGTTACCTAAAGCCATTTGGTCCTTGCTGCTGAGTCCTCAGCCAGCCAAGCACCAAAGTATTCACTGAGCTCTGGGCACGTAAAGAATTGTGTCAGCTAAGTGGAGACCACTAATTCAGATACAGAAAGCCACAAGGTTGTCTGGTCTGGAGTTGATATCAATGCTAAGTTGGACACAACTGTTACCTGCCCTCTCCCATGGGAGCCAGGCCAGCGAGAATGATGCTCCCCTGCTCACCTCCCCTGTTCTCACACTGCCTCCCAATCTACACACCACTAAACAGCTGAGGAGCTTTGGAAGTATCATTTCCAGCAGGCTAATTCAAGATTTCAACAAAGAATTTAGCCTCAATGTTCGGGGTCAGATGATACTAGTTTTTTGTATTTAGCTTTGGGAAGCAGAAGAATTAATCAGGCTGTAAGCACACCGACGCAAAAAAAGCTGGGAAAAAATTTAATAAAAGCTACAGAGTTAACAAACACTGAACTAATGACCTTTGATATATGAAGCAAGTGCTTCACTCACTAGCCTATACAATGTTTGATTACCAGCCATGGGAATTTACAGGTGTTAAATTAGCTGCAAGATAGCTCCCATATTGTTGTCTGACTGCAAGAGAACATATTGAAAAAGTTAATAAAGAATTGAGCAGGGTGGCTGCAGGGTTCAAACAAAACCCACTTGGCAGTTCAGTCTGAGGTCTTCATTGAGCTAATCCCAGCACGAGCTGGGATTTTGTGTGTAATTCTGTTTGTTCCCTTTCCTAAGGTGCAGGACATCCACCAGAGAAGTACCTACTGCCAGAGAAAGGGAGCCAGGGAGAGGCACTGGCACTGCTCTAGTGAGATGGGTACCGATATCTCGGGCACAGGGGGTGACTCTTGGGGATGGGCCTGTGCAGGGCCAGGAGCTGGACTCCATGGTCCTTGTGAGTCCCTTCCAACTCAGCATATTCTACAATTCTCTGATATTTTCTCTGATGATTTTTTATCTTTTCACCGCAATCAACAGATGAAAATTATTCTAAATTGGAAACACGGAGTTCCTTTTCTGAAACTGTTGCCATTTATTACTTGGGCAACTGTAGAGATTGAAAACGCACCCAGACTTCCCAGTTAGGTACCTGTTATCCAAACATAGTTAGCTGCTAACTACCTAACACAGGGAAATGTTACATCCATATATTTTACAGGTATGGATTGAATTGCACAAACAAATGATATTCTGTGTTATTTGCAAGTCCTGATAGAGACAGGACACTCACACCACTGCTTGAAGCCTTTCAGTGCAAACTTGGTAACTTCCATAAATGCTCTCCTGCCTTCCAGTGAAGCCACCAGTCACTGGTTTGATGGGAATGGCCTCTCTTTGCCCACTGTTTAGAGTAATTACTGTTTCCTCTCTTATAGATGAAATTATGTTTAAAAAGTATAACATATTACATCTGGGGGCAGGAAGGAGAGGTAAAGGAGGAGTGGATTTTACATAAATAGGACTCTGAAATATCACTATTTTTTTCTTAAAATGTGATTTTGTATATTCAGGAACCCCTTGAGATCACCAAATCCCCAGTTTAAACACCCAGTTTCATCTAATAATATGCATAATTTGACAGTATCAAGTCTTTAATATATATCTCATATACATTGAAAAACATGGCCTGATGGTGCAAATTGCAATGAAAAGTGGGGGTTAAAAAGCAAAAAAACTTAGAGGAGGACTTTCAGAAAGCCTTGTTAAAGCCCCAGTGTGTGCTCAGAGCATTCCCTGGCCTTTCTGCTACCCAGACCACGTTGTCATAGCCCAGTTTTTGTGGTGGAAGCAGAAGCTTGAGGGTCGTTCATCCTTCCCAATAGATACTTGGTATGAGGAGGAATTGTCAAACCAAGAGGCTTTGACTGAATTGAACAGAAGAAACAGAAGAAGTGAAGCTAACAGAAGAAAGGCAACATAGGGAGAGTGAATCTACCTGATTCATCTGTCCTTTTTTCCGTGTGTATGTGTGTGAAATCAGTCTTTCTCAGGTTAGTTTGCACCCAGAGCCTGGATGGCTCCACCACCAGCAAACATAGTGCACTTCTCCAGTGGAGAGTCCTCAACTGGGCACTGGGACTGCAGAGTGGAGGACTAAATTACTGAGCAATTACAGCTCTAACTTCGGTAGATGAGATCACTACTAAAAGCAAAGGAGCTGGGATAGCAGAGCAGCCATGTCCATTTGCTGACATTTGTGTTTACAGACTTCATACATTCTCCTCGGAGCTACAGAGAAGCCACATGTTGTTCTGCAAATACAGCATTCATTTTCCATAAACAACAGTCATACAATAATTTTAAAGATAAATTAACCCACGTGCATCATGCAATGTCCCCCTGTAAAGAGAGGAAAATGTAACAGGTGGGAAAATATAATAAAGTAATTTTATGACAGTTGTAACAAGCCAAGAAAGTATAAAATGGCAGCAGATAGAAAGTAAAATTATGAAATATATGCATTGTTAGCTCTTTTCACTGGCACAAAGCTGGTCAGTGAAATTAGAACACAACAACCAAAAACCCCAAACCCAAGAACCTCTGACCTCTCCCCCATACACCGCTCGCCGCCCGGCGGAGACAGTAGGGCGCTCCAGATTTGGGAGGAGGGCAGCAAAGGTAGATAGGAATGAACATCCCAGCACTGTTTGCCCTCGGAGAGCTTCCAAGCATGGAGGAACTGTTCTGCATTTGCTATTTCCTGCCGCTCAGGGCTGCCTCGCTGACCCCTCTCCTGGTAAATGAAACACCTCTGGCAGTGCAGTGAGTTTGATTAAAACCCAGGAAATGTAGGAGGTAAGACGTTTTCAATAATGCCTTCAAAACTGCAGCCTGATTCAATGGCCCATAACGCGCTGCAGTCAAAGAAGCGACCACGTGAGAGATGTACACTCTAGTCCTTGGTTTGCAATGAAATTACTTTGGGAATGAATCTCAATTGTTTTTCTTAATCTTCCCCTTTTTCTTCTTTTTTGTTTAAAAAAAAAAAGTTCTATATGATTTTCTCTTACAGTGTCTCCTGTGGGTTTGCATTTTCTCTGCTCTTTAGCACTGAGTCACAGTATCTTACATTTATATAGTACCCAAAGGGTCCCAAAGCATGCAGAAATTATAAGCCAAATTTTGCTCTTGGAAGCATGAGCTCAGCTCATACCAAAGTTAATGGGAGGTGAGCACAAACATCTAATGGGAACAATTTGCCCTTTCAGACAAAGAGGAATCGTTTCACCCACCGCTGAAGTGCAGCTGCCTGTGAGGCAAAACATAGCAAATGGTTAAAGGTTCAGACCTAGGAGGTGCTGATCTCTATCGGCTCTTGAAGACAACGAGACCTGAGGATAGTCAACACCAGCAGCAGGGTTCTGGGCTGTGCTTCATTTGTCTTGAGGCGTTGTCTCATCAATACAAAACTTTCTTGGCTTTTATGGGCTAAAAATTAAAGGGCTTTTAAAATTAACTGTCTTTGTTTCTATTTTGAACTGACTTGGACTTTTCAACTTGAAACATTTCATTTAGGGGCTTTTCAAGGCAAACATTTGCAGCCTGGGAAGCCCGAGTAAAGCCCTTGGGTGCTTGTGCAGAAACCACCATGGCAGGAAGCAGTGTGTGTTCTGTTCACACATCTGATGGGAGAGTTATTTGCACACTTAGAAATTCTATATCGATTTGTTTTTCTTTCTCTAAAGACCCTCAGGTGGCACAGACAGTTCATTAGAGAGGGCGTTCAAGTTTCCTTCACTGGCATGAACCAGAGTATCAGATTAGATCATGGTGGCTTGCGGCACATTTAGCTGCCTGAAGTACTCTCTGCCTTTCCTCCACTATCTCATGTCTGAAACAAGCGCAGAGACAGATCACAGGTTGACATCCAGAGTCCAGCACACCAGGTAGCAAAGAAACTCCCTTCCCATGCTCTTATTTTATTTTGGTTTTTCTAGCAATGGCTGAATTTCCAACTGCTCTGCCTGACTTCTTTTTTGGATAACCCACCCCCAAGATGCAATCCAGATGCGTAGCCAAGTGCCTTAAACCTCTGAACTGACTGAACCAAATTACAAAAAATCTTCTGAGTTTGCAAATTTGAGTTGGGAACCTCAAGAAATCAAGCATGCTTAGGGGATTTCCAGCATTTCCTCCTCCTGCTCAGGTTGGCAGTATCACAGAACAGCCTCCTCCCATGGTATTCTGGCATTCTGGGGCTCCATCCCAGCCAGAAGAATCATTTGCAAAGGTGCTCAAAGTTTAAAAAAAAAAAAAAAGGAACAAATATTATTTGGCCTCTTCAGAGCACAGAAAGCTTCTTTGAAGCATAACTGATGGCTTATTACCCAGACAGATTCTTCTATCCCTGACCCTTTGGGTGATGACTAAATCACAGACCATTGTAGGAGAGCCCAGCATTTCAGGGACCTGAAAGCAAGTCCAGAATGCTCTTTTTCTTACCATTTCACTAGTGGATCATCTTTAACCAAAAACTAAGAGCCATACTGAAGGAAGATTGAAATAGGCAAGAAGGACCAATTCTCACAAAAGTCCTCCCACTTCTCATTGGTGTATTAACACCCTGAAGGTAAACCTAAGCACTGGGAGCACCTGAAGGAAGCCTCGAGGTTGCAGTTCATGGGCATTCAAATACCCAGTGGGATTTGCTAGGGCAGTTGGCACTTTGCTAAATGCAAGAGGAACTCTACCTCTCTCCAAGCTCACTGCTTAACTCCAAAACTCAGAATAAACCAGGAACCAATCACCTAATAGAGATACAACCTGCACCCATTCCACATCCCCACATCTGAGTTCTGCTCTTGGGAGCACAAAATACCCCGCTGTGTTTCAAGCGGGTATGTTCAAACTCCAGTGCTTTAAACTCCACTGGTTAAGACATATCATCAGTGTCTGCTAACTGGCCTCAGGATTGCTGCCAAACCAGTGCAAATCCACAGGAACTATCTTAGTTCAAATCCCAGGCTGAGATGAATGGGAGCGTGCGTGCATGCACACACACAGGGTTGCTGTGGCTTGGCAGATGAGCAGCAACTCATTAAGTTGCAATAACTCAATCACTCAGTATCATCCCAATCTCTAGTCTCTAACGCAGTGGGTTGATTTTTTCAAAGGCTGGGATGCGCTTGCAGGTGCCACGGGCAGCAGTGGGACTTGCAGGTGCTCCAGCCGTCTGAAGATCAAGGAGATCTGTATAGATGGGTAAATACAGCCCCGTGCCCAGTTCAGGGCACCAGGGCCCCAGTGCACCTGCACCAGCCTTCTGCACCAGGAGCAGCCCCTGTGCCTGCGGTAGAAGAGCTGGTGGCACAAGCACTTGTAAAGCACAAAGAAACAGGCTTGGGTTTGAATTAGGAAATGCAATACTCCCCCAAATCGTGGGGGATGAGGCAGGGAGGAGACTGGAAGGGGGAGCACCTGACCTCAGTGTGACTCCGCAAACCCTAATGTCTATTTATCGTTGTCATTCTTGCTTTTTAGGCTTACAAATGCAATGAACCAGTTTCCCTGAGATCATGTTTTAAATATACTGCCCCGGGGCTACTCTTTAAAATTCAAAACATTGGAGGACACACAGGGAGGGCGCTTCGAATCATTCTTGACAAGCAGAAACTCTCCTTGAGAACATGAAAGGTGAGCACCGGAAAGCCCTGAACCCCACACACGGCGCAGCACAGCATCAGAACAAGACCACAAAAATGCAGTTTTCTTGTAAGACACTGACTTTTCATCTGCACAATTTGCCAGCAAATTTGAACCACGTTGCTGAAGGTTTAGATGTTGGATAACCTTTCTGAAGGAAGGTGGCAAGGGAGCTCTGTTTTGCACTGCCTGCTTCAGCAAGTGCTGAAGTGTCGGTGCTAAGGTCCAGAAAGACCCAAAGCAAGCTAGGGAAGAACTCACACCAAGGATGCCCTCCCTTCCCATCTTATGCACTGTCTGTACAGTCAATCAGATTCCAAGGGAAAATACAGGAATGTGGTGATCTGTGCCCTCCTGTCAGAGCCCTGTGTCTGTGTCCCACCCAGTTCAGGGTGAAAGCAAACTGGCCCACTTTAAAGCCATGATTTCAGAGTTCAATCACAGCTCTGCTTTTCTGCCAGCAGCCATCCCAGTGGACAGACCATATACCTTTAAGTGCTGCTCACTTGCCCTTTAAAAGGCAGAAAATAATTAAAAAAAAAAAAAAGCTGTCAGGAGTTATATTACCTGCAACAGCTGAATTTAATTAGTACAGCAATCACAACAAATATTTAAAAGGTCTAAAAAGCTGTGAAGGGAAATTTTTTCCTAGGAGAGTCCTGTGCCTCGTGTGCTCCATGCACTCTGTCATGAATGAATCACATTGGAGACACTTCACACAACCGTGGGGTTTTTGCAATCACGGCATGAACTGCAGTAGGGAGACAGGACATGGAGATTTTGGTACAAATCAGAATTTCCTCATCCTGTTGTTGAGCCCTTTCCAACCACTGGCCTGTTCCTGGTGCTCTGTGTACTCCACTCACTGCAATTCCTCCCTCAGCTCTGCCTCCAGATAGTAGGGAAGATTTTTCTCAAATAAAACCTGTAAAACAGTAACAACAAGCAGAGGGTAGAAGTTTTGCTGCCCAAGGCCTGAGAGCTGTGCAGCAGCCATGAGTGAGATCCCAGTCAGTACAGGGACAGTCAAGTTATTTCTGCCCAGCACTGGCCTTCAGACGAGGTACATGGCGAGACCCTTTGCATCCCTCTGCCAAACACACACATTAGATCAGGTAGAAACCAAAGATTGGTTTTGGCCAATTGGGTAACACCGACACCTTTATCCTTACCAGGTTTCCATTGTGTATGTGTTTACTAGAGCCTAAAAGAGTAAGGATAATTGTGTTCTCCTAGGGATGGGCACAGAAGACAACAGCCTCAGCATCCCTTAAAAACCCCACGGTAGGAATGTACCCCTGGTCAGAAGGGGAGCCTTGGGGACTCAGGTTATGTGGGTTGTGGCACTGTCCCAAAATCTAAACTTGGGTCATCCAAAGAGTTAATTTATGATGCCAGAGCAGTTTTGTATCCCTGACTCAGCCTCTTCTAAACCTCCTTGTGTGAGCTCGCTTCTCTGTTCATGGCCATTGCAAAGAGCCAACAATCATGGCCATCATTACTGCTGCTGGGTGCCCAGCCCAGTGCTGTTGGAGCTACTGCATCCAGGGGTAATTTCTCCTTCTCCACATAATCATATCTAGGATCACGAATTACAGGCATCAGGGAGAAGTGTCGTTGTGTGGGGAGCATCAGAAAATGAGCCTGATTCATCGCTCACTACCCACCCCTCCCACCACCGTGGAAACCCCTGCAGGAGCACCAGTCATAGCAGAGAGGCTACAGTAGGATGAGATATTGGTGCAGGCAGCAGTTCTAGAATGAGCTGCTTGCTCAGCAGTGAAAGATGAGCTTTACACACCCTCCCAGAGCAGACGTGGAAACATGCAGCACGCGAGTGAAAGGCCAAGCAGCAAGGCTGCCCCAGCAAGGAGCAGGGATCTTTACTAGCCTGGGGATGATATAAATGAAAATAGCTCCATGTCTGAGCAACCAGGAGAAATAAATAGTGTGAGTGTTGAAGGCAGCACAGGCAGCCTGGGAGTATCCAGTGTTGCTCACCACAGCCTCTTCCAGTGACCACCACATCCGTGGAAAGCATCTCCTCCTTGGCAGTGAGTTCTGCCTGGTCCCTGTGTAAGACCCAGGGAAACCCTTGTCTCTGGGAAGGGCTGTGTGTGCTTCTGCATGGCATATCCTGCTAGGATGAATTCTTCTCCACGGCTGTGCTCCCAAGACCTCACTGAACTGTGCAGGTCAGGAGGGTATGTGGATTCCATGCTCACCACACTGTCCCACACGTGGCTCCCTGTCCCACACCAGCTACCCCAACCTTAGATCTAGACAAGAAGCAACTGCATATTATGTCAGATTTACTTTTCAAGTCAGATGGGTGAGGAGGAGTGGGGAATTTAAGGAGGTTTTGGTTTATCTCCTGCTTCCATTTCCTGCTGCATCTAAGCACATCACACATTGCAGTTGATTTAACCCAGCTATTCTTGCCTTCAGGCAAGGAGGAGGAAGGAGGACTCCAGGCTCCTACTGGAGCAGCATCTCCAGTTCTGCATTTCAGTTCCCCTTCCTCAGGGCAAACCATGTTGTAGCCTGTCCAGGCAACTTGGCTGGTCCTAAGCCCAGACAGGGAAAAACAGATTCGTCGGTCAACCAGAGAGTCCCTGGGCATCTCTCACCCAGTAGTTAGAGCTAACCCTTAGAACATGTTTAGGCACCTATGCCACCACTTACACTTCACTTAAGTATTTCACTTTGGCTGGCTCTAAACTCCCAGAGAAACCTTAACCAACAGTATGCACAGGGGCTCAGGTGGGCCTTTGCCATGCTCTGACTCACTGAAATGAGAAAGACCTTAGGTCCTGATTACCTTTTCAAACCAGCAAACTAACCCTTAGCTGCTTCAGTTCAGGTCTGTGATGTGAAGGTACTTTCCTACGGCAGGAACAGCAGACACATGGCATTACACACTGCAAGGCATTCGGTTAGGACAAACCTTCAGTAAACTGTCACATCTTCCCTCTTCCCAAGGGAAGCCACCTGGCACACCAGGAGAAGCTTCCTTTATCTCCTTGGGATGGGATGAGGATTCAAGGAACTGAGATCCCCAGGAGAAAGGGGTCACTGCAGTTTGATAAGCTCCATGCCCACATCCCCTTCCAGTGTGTACCTGAAGCCACCCAGCTCTGTCATGGCTTAACACAATTTCTCCGCTAAACACCAGTTTCTCAAGGCTTCTTGTGGAGCATGAGGGAAAGACATGAGAGCCCAAACCTCTCTCTGTCAGGGCTGGAACATGGAGCTGCAGAAAGCCAAATTCAGCCTCAGAATCTGCAGCACATGACCCTTTGGTCACCTGTGTCCATTCCATCACCTCACAGCCCACCCAAACTCACTGTCTGCCTTCTGCCAACACACTTCTGAGGTGGAGAAGGAAAAATGCCTGGAACCAAACACAAAGTCTGGGGCACTTGCTCTCCAGTGGGAACAGGAGCAGCCCTTCACTAGGCAGGGGTGGCCAGGACCACAGGCTTCTCCACAGAAGATCTTGGAGGGGCAAAGAGACCCTAAAGCTCCCCCCAAGTCCAGGCAGGGCTGAATCCCCTGCCTGCAGGTGAGTCCACAAGTCCAAAATTTGCCATTTGCACATTCCCAGTGCCTTTCCCTTTATGAATTTGAGGGATATGTCCAAGGAGCAGAAAACACAGGCTTTGAATTCATCCAGCCAGACTCAATCCCTCAAGAGCAAGAAAAAATGCACTTTGAGCTCTGAGACCCCAAAGTGTCAGTATCTGGGCAGGTGAGCCTGTGCCACACAGGACATGCAGGACTCCAGTCAGAACCACATCAGATCTGTAGGAAAGGGGGCATTTCTCTGCCATGTGGTCGATGAGATGCTGGGAACTGTCTGATAGACAACTGGGTCAAGGATCTGAGTGGTCAAAACCCTTCCCAAGATGAGAGTCAGGGGGTAACTTGCAGAAATGGAAGGAAAGGGCGTTCCTTTCCTGCCCTTTTGCTCTATTTTAAGGACATTATATGATACAATATATGATTTAACATGCTTTAGTTACCGAAAGATGAAGTGAGTATAAAAGAATCATCTGTTTGGGGAGGAATTCTGCTAAAAAAAAGGAACCAGTGTGGGGCAAAAGAACCACATAAATAATTCACTTACACAAGACACAGTTTGGTGCAGCCTGGCTCTGTTCATAGCCAACACATGGGAACTCTGGGCAAAATCATATTGCACTAGTTACAGGCTTGTCTTGCAGAGCTAGAGATGGAAAAGACTTACCAGGTCATTGAGTCCATCCCACCTGCCAGTGAAGGATTGTTCCCTGCAGAATTTTCTCTATTGCTTTGTACAGTCCAATTTTAAATGATCCAAGTGATGTGGTCTCAGCCACTTCCTTGGGGAGACTCTTGAACAGATATATTTTGTTTGACTCAATCCTCTAAATGGTTAACCCTTTTCTTTCCCAGTTTGCCTTGCAGTTTCATTTTATGTTTCCACTCTCTGAAACACAAAAACTTTCATTTTATATTTCCCTTGTGCTGCACTTACACAGTTATGGCCATACACCACTGCTGCCTCCTGCTCTGAAACAGAGCATCATCTCCAATGGCTGAAAACATGACAAAAATGTATAGCATGAAATAAAACAAATTTGCTTTAACTGTGTATGCAAGTGAGCTCCTCAAAGCCATGAATCACTCAAGACACTCCAACACAACACAACTATGGTGCGGATCCTTCAGTATGTTCCAGTTTGGTGGAAAAATAACCAATTTCCAACTCAATATGTTTCATTTTCACACTTAGGATGTAAAACCAGTATCATTCAGAGCTTGATGGAACACTGGCAAACTCATCTTAGTTTATGCCTGTTACTTTGGTGTCAAGAGGCAAAATTTAAGCCAGGGACGAGCCTGGATTATATTTTCCCCATCTTAATGAAAGCAATTCTTTAAGCAAGATAATATTCTAGCTAAACCAGACTTGTGCTAGATATCAAGAACAAAAAAATCCTGACCTGGCTCTTCATCATTTCTGTCTTTCTCTAATTCCTTTCTTTTGGCATTTCACTGTGAAGTGCCCTATAAATACTGATTATTAACTATCAGCTCACAGAGCTGCTTCAGTCACTGACTGGGAAATCAGAGGGAAATCAGAGCCCTGACACCAAGCTGAAGGAAGAGATCGATGCAGTTTTCTTGAATGGAGGCTTTGGGGTTTTTTCTTCCTGCTGCAAAATGCAAAAAAGACCCCAGGACATGCAGCTCTGTGACTTCAGGACCTGCAAAGAAGGATTATGGACAAGGAGGATCCTATACAGGTTATACAGCAGCCTTCATCCCCTGGAACATCAAGAATGTAACAAAGGGTGTTGCAAGACCTTGCTGGCTTCCTACAAATCAAAGATTGCCCCATTAACCTCCTACTCCATTGGAATTATAGGTATTGTGCAGTGTACCTTTCTAGAGAGAAAATTTAGCAGAGATAAAGGTAATATATTCTATCAGATAAACTGATGTAGATGAAAACAACCTGCCAAGCCTTTGGGTCTAGAGGACAGCTATGTAAGATACTACTTCTGTCTGAAAAGTTTGGGGTTTTATTCCCCCAGCCCATTCTGATGGGAACACAAGTGCTAATGTTTGAGAACAGGGGGTTTCTTACCCTTTTCCCTTACCCAAAAAGCAAATATGTCCTTCCAGTTCAGACACTTTTTCCTGTAAGTGAACATCAACACAAGGAGCAAAGGAAAACCCACAAGGAAGGCAGACTGGAGCATGTGTTCTCTCCAAAGATCTACAGCCTGATTTATGTTTGAAATCTTTGTAATTCATGTGGGAAAACTCACACCACGAACGGCTCTGGGCTGGTCCTTGGGTTTATTGGTACAAAGAGTTTGAAAACGTTGGGCAAGGGCTCAACCAACACTAGGAAAGACAAGGGAGCAGCAGTCTGACTGTGCAAGCCCTGAGCACGCACCAGGATTACTTCTGTACACAAACACACACTTAGCACAACCCTGTTCCTACTCATCACATTTTCTAGCACACTCTGGGCTGCAGATTCCTTGAGGAAAGCACCTGAGCAGAGCATGGAATGGCAGCAATGCCTGTAGGGTTTGATGACCTGACTGAGGGAGCACCAGCCATTACGTACCTGGATCCACCCCTGTCAGACACTGATCTAGGGCAAAAGGCTGAGGGAAGGAGGAAATTAAAGTGGTGTGGAACATGTAAAGAAAAAAAAAAGATGGCAGAAGCAACCTAATAACTGGGGCAGCCAGACAGGGAATCACGATCAGACAGTAACTCCAAATCAATATTGTTCTTCACTCAGGGTGTTGATAAGGTGGGCAGTGTTTGTCTGTTCAATGAGGCCATCACTGCTTGCCTCCTGCATGAAAGTCTCTGGACACACAGCAGAGGTGGCACCTTGTATAGTCCTTGAAATACCCTTATTTGCCAACCTCACGTAGAGGCAGGGAGACAGCTTCCAGAACAGACTCTGCCAGGATCCAGACTATGGGATTTTAGTATCACACAAGTTATATTCCTCAGATATAATGCATCTCTATTTATATACATACCAATATGTTTACATTTTGTTGTTGTTGTTCCTGTTGCTTTTGAGACCTTTACCCCAGACAGTTGTTGATCAAACACTGGAGGTGTCACACCTAAAGACAGCTTTAGTTCCTGAGCGTTTCAATGAACATTTTATCTGATTCCCAAGAGCACATGCAGCCCAGAGTGCTCGACTCATGCCATGCTGACTTAGTTGGTGATGGATAATGTTCCTCACAGGATGAAAAAGCTCCTCTAATGACCACGCCCAGGTTTTGTTTCCTTTACCAGTAACACAGAGCTCATGTTGTGCTGTAACTCGGAACAGTGGAGAAGCAGAGGCTTTTCACAACCTGTGCTGCGTGTCTGCAAGAACCATCTCAGCTGATACACAGCTATAGCTGTGCCAGTGTACCCTGCCTGCTGGGTGCCTCCCTGCCTTAGGTCTGGTCACGCTCAGCGATGACTTTGTGAGAAAAGTGGTTTCTCACTCAAGGCAAACGAAAGAAAATCAGCGGAAACCACAACCTTCCACCGTTTTTTGTTGGTTGGTTTATTTGTTTGGAAACTCCTAAACCACAGTGTTTATTTTCAGAGGGAGGATCAGGAAGCAGTGGAGAGGGAAAGCTGGAAGGTAGGTGTAAGGTGAGCACTGGCAAAGGGAGGGGACTTGCAGGTGGAGATGAAAAACCACACAAGAGTCAACTTGGCAAGAGCGAGCCCCCGCCCCCCGCCCGCGAGGGGCTGATAGCAGAGATGGGAGAGGAGAGGCATTGCAGGGGAGATGCCGGGTGGAGAAGGGAGAAGGGAGATGAGGTCAGGGAGGTACTGGTGGGCGGAGTGGGTCTCGTGAGGGAGGTCACATCCAAGAGTGCAATTTTATACAAGCCAGAGAGAGCGATGAATTATCCTGGTTAGTTCAACACAGATAACAGCAAAGGAGGCTGAGGCTGTCTCTGACTCAGGTTTCCTTATTCTGACCTTTCTAAAAGATCACCTTTTATTGCCTTGCCTACAGCCAAACAGATAAATAATCTGGTGCCTCTCCCCCAAGCCATCTTATCATAAGGGTGTGAGTAAGCCTTGGTGCCTGGATCCAAATTCACACTCCCAGTCTCCTGGGATGTCCATCACGCTATTCCATTCAGATCTACATGCATTCACAGGACTTGAATATATCCCCACCAGGAACTCCATAAACCTTATACCGCTTTCCATAGGAGACCTTGTAGGTCTACTTCCAATAGTCCCACTGCAGTCAGTGGTAACCCAGTGGGCTCCCATGAACTAAAGAGTCAGAGAAGCTATCTAATAGATGAAAGGAGGTCCTCAAGTGTGGCAGGATCCTTCCAAATTTTAAATCCAGTTATTGATCAGTTATTAATTCTATCACCTAGGGATGGTGGTGACCCAGGCATTGACCAGTTGTTGGGCACTGAGCAGACCAAACTTGCTGCGAAGAACCAAACCTGTTGGGTGAACTCCTCACCATTTTATCTGAGAAGAGTGAGAACATGTGAGAGCAACAGCTCTGCAGATCCCCAGGGCAGTGGAGAAGGAGTGGACAGGAGGTGCTCCAGGCACCGGGACGGCCCTTGGTGAACCAGCTGTGCCCCTGCATCCCACAGAGGTCCATGGGCGAGGAGGGATCAACCTGCAGCTTGGAGACAAGTCCCACGCCAGAGCAGGAGGATGCTCATAAAAAGGTTGTGATCCTATTGGAAGCCCATACTGGAACAGGGTCCTGTGGACTCATGGTGAGAGGAGCCTATGCTGGGGCAGGTTTCCTGGTAGGACTTGTGACCCTGTGGAAGGATCCATGCTGGAACAACTTTTTCCTGCAGGACTGACACTATGTGAGGGACCTCCACTGGAGCAGTGCATGAAGAACTGCAGCCCATAGGAAGGACTTATTTTAGAGCAGTTCATGGAAGACTGTCTCCCAAGGGAAGGACCTCATGCTGAAGCAGGGTTAGGACTCCTCTCTCTGAGGGGCAAGAAGCGGTAGAAACGTGTGATGAACCCATTCCCCGTCTTCTCTGCATTGATGAGAACCAGGAATAAAGCTAAGCCTGGGAAGGAGGGAGGGGTGTGGGAAAGGTTTTAAAGAATTTATTTTTATTTTTTATTATCCTACTCTGATTTTGACTGGTAATAAATTCAATTAATTTCCCCCAACTTCAGTCTGTTTTGCCCATGATGGTAACTGGTGAGTGACCTCTCCCTACCCTTGTCTCAACTCATGAGCCTTTTTGTGTATTTTCTCTTCCCTGTCCAGCTCAGGAGGGCAGTGATAGAGCAGATGTTGGGTATCTGGCACCCAGCCAAACCACCACACTCCCCCGAGGCCTGAGCTGACCAGTCACAAGCCATCAAACCATAGTAACTTCATACATCTCTGCCCGCAGCTGTGCTCGGTGACTTGCTGCCTGGGTTCGCACTTCTGGCCATTGCCAGGCAGACCAGGAGCTCCCTTTAGGGCAGCTCTGGGTCAACACGACTCCTCTGGGGGATGGTTACAAGGGTTTGTAGGGCTGAGCAGGCATGGGGTTGCAACTAGGATTACCCTGCTCATGGGGCTAATGGAAGGCATTTGCAGGAGAATCTACTGCCTGACAATTTCTGCTTGGCACAACTAAATCTTCTGGTCCTTTCTTTGCAATGAGAGCTTACTAGGGGGGCTTGGCCACTCCAGCTACCTCCGAGCTGAGCCTGCTCCTCCTAAGACAGCATCAAACACCTCTCTTCTTGTGGAAGAAACAGGAGTGCCCATGGGACACTTTTCCACAGGGTGCTTTTCCTGGTGGGGCCCTGGCACAGATTGCCTGAAGAAACTGTGGCAGCCCCATCCCTGGAATTGTCCAAGACCACATTGGACGGGGCTTGGAGCAACCTGGGATTAGTGGAAGGTGTCCCTGCCCAGGGCATGGGAGTTGCAACTTTATGATCCCTAAGGCCCGTACTATGATTCTATACTAGAAAACTTTATACTAGAGAGGGCAGGAAGGGCTTAGTGAAACACGTGTGTTTCCTTGCTCTACAAAACTCCAGAGATTTTAACATGTGTCCTCAGATTTTAAGAATACAGAAGCCAATCCCCTCATGCTCATGTAAAGCACAGTGTAAAGTGGTGACAGCAAGCCAATGGATGAAAAGCATGTTGCTCCTACACTGCACATGATGAAAATAGTAATGAATAGTAAAAATTCACCATCCTTCATATAGAAGGTACCACCCTTCAGCTGAGATGCAGTAGCAGCAATTTGGATTGTCCTAGGAGATACAAAGGAAAATGGGATGCTGCCATGCCTTAGGGTGCAGATCACCAGTCACCATAAACGAGTCAGGAGCTCCAGACCTGATACAGATGGGCCAAATGTTCTCCATCACTTCCACAGGAAGCAGCAGTCAGCACAATCCTACCTACACCCAGACTCCAGCAAATGAGCTCCAGATTGGAAAATCCCATTACCACCCATTGAAACACTGTTAAACTATGTCCCAGATCATGTATGGGCTGCACAAGAGCCCAGGCTATGGCAGCACCTCTGCACTTACAGGCTGTGCCTGCCTGAGTCACGCAGAGGCTTCACAAACCTCTTAAATCCAACCAATTCAGTAATGCAGCTCTTTGGCCCAGCCAGGCTTGGAAGGAGAGTGCTCGGCACCACCTTCAACCAGGCTTGCTCCAAAAATGGGGTATTTTTGGGGCTGCTAGAGACTGCGCTGTGAAATACCGAACATACCATGCAGAGTGCTGTGCACCTCAGCACTCGCTTGGCTTGAGGTAGAACTCTTCCCAAAGCAAGTATTCCAGGCTTGCATATAAATTAAAGATCATAAATCAGTGGAGAAAAAAATTTCTCTATGGAAATGGCCAACTTGTTAGAAGGGAGTTAAAGGCTACAGACAGTTTCAAGGGAGCCTTCCTGGCTGTCAAGAATGCATGAGGCAGCAAAGTTGTTTGGGTTGGGAATACGAGTCGAATTTTTCTCCCCTCTTTTGAGGACAATGAAATGTAACAGCTTTCCTTCCTCTCCGAGCTGCTCGGAGCGACTCGAGCTGGGAGACAACAGCACAGATACCATCTCTGGAAATCACGACGTGACTGAAAAATGGCTGAGGAGTTCTGAATAACTAAATAAAGCTCTCTGTGTTTTCTTTAGCAAGTAAAGAAAATACTTTTAGCATTTTAGTGTGACTTTTGGGGTCAAGGGGGAATCTCAAGTCCAAATACAACAAACCGGTGTGGAAATTACTGCCAAGAGTCTGATAGTTGGTCTGGGAGCTTGCCTTGAGGCTCAGATGAGAGAATACTGCTCAGAGAAGGCAGGCGGAGTTCGAGGTTTTGCTCAGATCATGGGAATCTTGGACTTCCTGTAGGTACTTGCTTTAAGATAGCTGAATGCCCCTCAGCATCCCGTGGGAGCAGCAGGTACTGACCTCCATTGCTCACTGGAGATGGAGGAATACTCACAGGACTGGTGTCAGGTCTTCATGTCCCACCGCACATGTGGGCACATCAAGGACACTGAGCACAGAGTCACTATTCTGCAGCCTACGAATGCTTCCACGCTGCAAAACACCTCTTCCCCTGGAGACTCTCAGATCCACTTCAGAACACCTGGAAATGAAGTGCTCCCAAACTGCTGACCACGGGGCAGCACCGAGCAGTTCGACCCACTACCCAGCACAGACCATTGCACCTCTAGGCAACTCATTGCATCGTTGCTTTGAATCCTTTCAGGAAACGGGTACTCAGCACAAACTGATGGATCAGAGTCAAAAGCATGTTAAGGGGTGAGTCAGGTGCCAAACTCACACACAGGGGCTGTGCAGATGGAGTTCTACAGAGGCTGAATATTTTTTTAACTGCAGTTTCTGATTCTCATCATGCTGGTTTTGAAAAATGGAATAACCTTTTGCTTTCACAAGTTTCTTTCCCAAACATGAGCTTTCAAGTTTCCTTCAGTGTCTGCCGTGGTGAGAGCAACAACTGTGACATGGAAACAGTAGTGTCTGAGGGAGCACATTAGCACTGACTCAAGAGAGATGTGAGCCTGGAGGTACTAAAAGGCTCAATAAAGAAACAAGAAAAGAATTCCTATTTCTCATCCTCCTGATTTTTGATGCATTTTACTACTGGAATTGCCATGTCTACCCATCCCACCAAAAATCCTAACCTTTGTTTGGCTTCCGCTGTTAAAACAGAGCCATTTTTCCAGTGACATATTCCGAATGAAGCAAAAATTAATAATTCAAGCTTCAAATAGATTCAATAGATTTTTCAAGGGATTCTTTGTTTTCTTGGGTAGTGAATGAATATTTGTATTAGGACATCCGTCAGAGACTTGTTCAGTTTCATTTACCCCACATGGGTGGAACAACCCTGATATCATGAAGAACAGAACTGCACATCAGAAGCACACACCATTGATTTCTTATGCTGGCAGTAGTATTGCTGGAGCCACGAGGGGCTTTTGTTAGACGAATATAGCTGGAAAAACAGACAAGCTTTCAAGAGTACAAGGGTTTGCTCTGCTTTCCTGGTATTGTCACAGGTAGCCTAATAAAAGGTATTATCTCTCCCTTCAAAATGGTCTTTGCTATTCATGAATTCAGACAAATAAAATGGAGATTACAGTAAAGAGCTTGTGTTTTTTGCCTTATTTTCTTCTGTTCCATTACTGTGTCTGGAAATGGGGAGCACCTACGATTCCCACAGCACTGTCTGTGCCTCTTGGATAGTTATGCTGCAGAGGCTCCTCATGAGCCTGTCTGCTCTCAGACAGCCAACATTTGACACACCACGAACCGCGGTCCATGGCACAGCCTCCTAAGGACAGCAGTGGGCAAACAATATCCTGCATCTGCTCAGCTCACAGTCATTTCCAGCCACCTAAGGCTTGGCTGAAACAGCTCTGCTAAACCCAAATACAGATGCTGGCTTAGAGGCACCACAGTAAAATAGCCTAACAAACTAAAGCAATTGGTTTTAACAAGAATCTTGGCTTGTTTTGACAATGGACTGAATCTTCATGTTGGCACCACGAATGTTTTTTTAGGAAAATGTATGCATCTTTGCAGCACTCAGCAACAAAATCCTCTCTTCACTTCATGGAAAGGGTTTCCTGGCTATCCACTTTCTAATGTATTCCAAGTCCCTCACAGCTGTTTGTTGTCTGGGCTGGAAATACTTTCTTATTAAGGTCACCCCTTTGCCCCCGTTGCATTTTGTGTGTGGACTGGTGAGCAGGGCATGAGGGTCACAAACTGTGCCCTCCAGGTTCCCAATGTGTTCCCAAAGTGTGCAACGCTGTGCAGGCACTCGGGTGCCTCCTGCCTTGCGTGGTGCAGATGTGTCTGTAACAGCTACGGAAGCGGCTGTCTCCTGCTCCCCAGCCTCGTTACAGGCAGTAGCAATACTCTCGGAGTTCAAAGGCATTTCATGCTCACTGCGCGTTTTTCAGCAAGAAATCTGAGATTAAATAAACTTGAATCCTCTCTGAGGAGAAGGCAGAAGATGGAGGGAGAGGAGCTGGCTCTCAGCTGCGCAGCATGTATCTTGGTGTACCTTGGAGAACACCCAGGTGAGGTGCACCTCAAACCCACGTCTGGCCAGGGCCTTTCCCTCCTGGGGCCAGATTTGATCCTGCTGCAACACTCAACGAACTCGTGCCAAGGCTGCCAACATGCTGCAAACCTGAAAGTCGCCCAAGATGCTTTCCAGCCTTTTGTTCCCAGGGGGCTTGCTGAGGGTAGAATTTACATTGGATGCGCACCTTTTCTCTGTTTTCACTCATGAAAAGTGAGAAGTTAGCTTGTTACCAACAGAAATATCTAGCTTTCAGTGAGTACAGGCACAGGATCCAGCCTCTCTAGAAAGAGCTGACCTGTTCTCTAGCAGAAGGCCACATTCTGCTCTTGCACTAAAGAAACAGTGCTCTGGGCTCATCAGCAGTTGTGGACTCTGAGTGTCACTCATCCAGGATCCTGAGAACACAAAGAATCTAACTGTTTGATGTTTTCCCTCTCCATAATAACTCCACCTCTGTGAGGAAAAGAAGTTCTTTGGGTCACAAATGACCACTTGTCATTGTCACAGATGACAGATGTTTGTGCGGTCTCAGCTGGTAGAGCAAGCTGGAAATGCCTGTCCTGGCCACCCTCCACACCTGAGCCAAGGGTGGGCATGGGCTCCCCAGACAGCAGCTGAACACAGGTGAGCTGGGATGTTTCATTTCAGCATGTCTACAAGAACAAGATCCAGAGATAACACCATTCCCCAGGAGTTGGGAAAGACAAGGGCTCAGCTTCTGGCTGGGGCTCACCACCACCAGGCTCAAAGAGGTGCAGGGGCTCCTACAGATGCAGATGTGTCCAAGGGCATGGAGACGTGCACCCTCAGCATGCTGCAGTGATTAACTTCCACTGACTTCCTGAGGCAAAGACACATACCACCACCGAGGATCAGAGCCCAGTGTGGTTTGGAAAATCCTGCTAGATACCATTCCTCATCTTTAGGTGACTAAATACTTCTGAAATCCTATCCCAAACACCATCAGAGACCTTGGATGTCCTGCATATAAGTCTTTCCTGGGTTGCGCAGTTGAAGGTCACTATTGCAATGCTGGAAAAACTTTTCAGGTTAGATCTGAATTAGGTCTGACCTTGAAAAAGCCACCAAGCTCGTAAGGTGAGAACGCTGCAGTGGCAATTAGCACAACTTCTCTGCTGTAGACAATACACTGCAAGTCCAGGACAGATCTAAAAGCTTGAGAGGCAGACATACAAGAGTGTTATGTCCTCTGTCTGAGAGCTGAATTCCAGGGAGGGTGGAAACAGCAATGTAGGACAGCTGTGAGTATGCTTAGTATTAATATCAAATATAATGGTAATTCAAAACAGAGATTTTTGGTACAGATCTGAAATGCACAAGCCAAGTTATGAAATTATATTAGCAGCTGGATCTGAGAAGCAGCTGAGACTAAGCTGGCCAGCAATTGCCACATGTCTCATCTGCAGAGAATATTTAAATAAGTAAACACAATGAGTTAATAAATACATGAAATAACATTGCAAGATAAGCACCTCTGTGCTAGTGGAGTGGCAGATTGTCAGAATGATCACATCCAGTGGAAAGTCTGAAAGGGAAAAATTTAGATGGCACAATGCTGGATTTCTTTTTTTGAGTATTCAATTGACTGAACAGCATAACTCAGAATGGTGAACATTCATGATGATCCTTATCTGCTGGCAGGTGAGAGAATCCTGTTGCCATTGCCAAAGCCTTAACTCATCTTGGAAACGTACACTGAAACCTTTCAAAGACCTTCTAGCTACATCCCTGTGTAGGCAGAAGGGACTATCATTTTAACAGCATCAAAGGTACAGAAAGTCATGTTGCTTTCCAGTAATTCCCTGATAACACCTAGAGGGTGAAACAAACCTGCTGGTGGTCTAATCTGAACCAGAGGAACAAAAAAATGCTAAGTGCTGATTCTGAGAAAAATTATTCCTTCAAACAAGCCAGACAGATCCAGTGTCCTGAATTCATTTTAATTTGTGCATGTATCTAAAGGTCTGAATCTAGAGACGATTTTGGGATTTGACCCAAGAGAAGCTCTTGAGGGACCACTTTTTATTAGGAAATCTCTCCCCTTTGAACAGCAGATTGAGGAGCCTGAGCATGAGGTCAATGGCATCCAGTTCCTCAGCCACATCCACAGGCTTCTGAACACATGCAACACCCTGAGCAGTTCACTCTGAATCACATTCTTTTATTGACAGAGAAGGGAGAATGTTAATTGCATACCAAGGACATTTTTACACAGAATTTTTTTGTAATCTCAGCATCTCCCTAGAAGATGTCAACAATTTGATTCTAATAGGTTCTGGCAATGCATGGTACTATCAGTTTATCAGCCTCAGCTCTTTTGCTTTGGGTGGTACAAAATGTTACAAAGAATCAATGCTGCTATTAACAATAGGTGTTCAAAGTCATATTTGCAGTAATTTAAGAAAAGTTCAAAGCCCAAATTTGTTTTGGCTCTAAACTAGAGCACATAGAGCTATTTTAATTTAGAACAGGACCTTGCTTCAGTTCTTGCAGGGGTGAATTCAAACAGGACTGATTGTTTTAAAGACACACAAGCTGAGTCCTCCTGGCTTCATTCTTGTTCGCTCTCCTTTTATGGAGGATGGGATAAATTGGGTCATTTAATAGAATCAAACCACATCCTTTCAAGTTTCATGGGTTTTATCTCCAAGAGGTGTAAAATCCCTGCTTTATAACATAAAGTAGTAGTGCTTCTCTCCATCAAGTCTTCCACCACTGACAAGTGTTTACCCCATGAAGCCAAACAGCTACATGAAGGGCTGACACATGCAAGTAGGTCTTATCTGCAACAACTATCAATAGCATGTTTTCCCTGCCTCTTGCATGTAATTCATGAGCAAAGTTAAATTTTATAGACTGGTTGTTATGTGTAGTGGATTAGATGGTTGTGATGCTTAGGGGACAAATGCTTTAGGATTCAGTCTGACTGGTGGAAGCTGCACAAATAAATTCAGTTGCCATCCCACCATACTCTCTCCATTTTGCTCCCTCACAGGAAGCTGCACATCTGCCAGGCAGGGAAGGCAGAAGAGCTCTGCACTGTTGGACTTTGGTTCACTACATCTTCCCACCTCTCCTAGCTCTTGGCCAATAAAATGAAGGCTCCATACCCACAACAATGGACGTCAAAGGTAATTTGCACTTCAGAGCCTGATTTGAAGATGCAAGACATATTGAGGGATTTTGTTAGTGATACAAACAGGTATAAAACACATCCTAGTGCATGAAACAGAACAGTGAAACGGCTTGAACCAACCAGATGGAGCAATCAGCTCAAGAGCACAAACACACAGAAATATGATGGGTATGAAATCATTCGGAGCCAATCAGTAAGCTCCAACTTCTAAAGCAATTTCATAATTGAGTAATGGGACACAGCAGGGTCTGAACTATTGTGTATTATAATCTGAATGGAATGCTGTGAGAAGGCTGGAGCAATCTGATCGCACCGAGCCCTCGCTCGCCAGAAATGCCTTTGACATATTTCCTTAAAGTGCAGCAACGAGTGCGGAGTAACTGCTTGTTAATGACACCCTGATGGGTTGTCTGCAGCACTGAAACTGAGATAGCATAGATTGGAAAGCATGTGCCTCTCCTTGGCTGGAGTTAACACAGCAGCCCCCACAGACTGCCCACCCACTGCAACCTTAATCGCCGGCATGCCTGTACAATCACCAGTTTCACTTCACTACATATTTCCTCCCCCAGAACTTCGCTTATAAAACAAGAGGCACTAATAATCCCAGATGATCCTACGCCAGCCTCCTGTCATGGCTTAGTGCTCTTGTTCTGTGCTGGCTAACCCATTCTATCTACACAGCTATGTAGGCTGGGCTCTTTTCCTTTCCTATTTTTCAGTCCCTCCTTGGATATTTATGCATTAACTCAACCAAAAAAACTCACCTCTTTCTGTTTTAAAAGTTGTCATCTATTCTGCCCCCTCTTCATCCCTTCTCTCTCTTCTACTCACAGACAAGCCTGGAAGGAGACAAAAGCTGGGCTCTGGAAGAGTTTGACAGTGATACATGGATGTGATAGCATGGATGGTTTTGGGTTTGGATTCCAAGAAGTGCTGTGGAAAGTGGGGCAAACCCTCAGTCTGCTATTAGGAAAAGGCTGAAACAGGTCTTTCTGGTTCAGATCTGGTTTATAGATGTGGTCCACTATGAAAAGAGCTATTGTGGGGTAGCAGACCTTGTCCTGGCTCCTGTGCTCCAGCCCAGCTGGAACCACTCTGGGAAGAAGGTGCTGCTCTCTGGGGAGCAAGGGACAGGATTTGCTGGAGAAATGCTGCAGTGGGTGCAGCAGCAATGGCAGATCTTGCATCACAAGAGCAAACCAGGACGCTCCTGCAAGAACCAGGAATCATGAGTGTGGAGAGCACCAGACTCACAACCAAACCTGAGAGGTGGCGGAAAGATCGGGAACCAGAAGGGACTTGTGCAACCCATCGAACCAGCCATTGAACCCTCTTGGGTTGCGAGGGATCTCCTTTCCTCCCTCAGAGAGCAGTCTGTTTTTTCAGTGCTTACATGGTTTCAAGAAGCAGCTTTGAGCACTCTTGCTCTCGTTCAGCCCTTCCATCCTCTAAAAAGACATCAAATGTTGCTGCAGTTGGGCTATGGACCTGACATCTCCACCAGCTGAAGCCCCATCAGACACAGATATGGGAATCAGGGAGATTTCCCAAGTGCCTAAGTGCTCCTGGGAACAGTAAAAGGAATTCACGTTGCAGAACCAGACTTTCAAAGGTCCCTAAAGATACAAGAAAGATCCATCTGAGAATTCATAAATGGGTTTCTAGGCCTTGGAACTAATGATAGCACATGCAGGACTGAATGGCCCAGGATCTCCACTCCCAGCACGTCCCAGCATCTCACTATAATGGGTCGGACGTGTGACCCACCCAGGCTTGTGATTGCTCTGGGGGAGAGACGGGCAGCATGGTACTGCCAAGGGTAAGTCATCAAGAATAAAGCCAGAATAAGAGCTGAAATTGGTCAGAACCGGCACAAGAGAATAAAAACAAAGTAGGAATTGGGCTTGGAAACTGGAAAGGCACTTTCAAAAAATTCATCCCACATAATTCGAGTCCTTTGAATACCAGGCTGTCTTCTCTCCTCTGCCCAGGACGCTGTTTTCACAAAACCTGTTAAAAAATCTCGTGTTAAATTCTAAGCTTACAAGGATGCTGCCCAAAGTTCACTCAGGCTTCTTGCCAGAGGAGTTACTGGATAGATTTGTTCCCTGAACTGACAAATGTTAAGCCAATATTGAAGAGTCTCAGCAAGCATGGTGCATACCTACAGCCAGGTGCAAACATGGGAGGAACCTGTTCGAGAGTATTTCCTGCACCCTTCAGTTCAGGAGGTCATGGGCCTTCCCGGGGCTGGCAGTGCCAGCAGGAAGGCTTTCTCTGGCTTTAGATGGACTTTAATCAGGCCCATGTGAGCTGTGTGCATGCATGCAAGGCAGTCTGGATTTGGACTATCAAACACTCACAACAAACAATTCACTAATAAGCTACAGACCAAGATTTTCTTTCTTTTAGGAGATTATTAAAAAAAAAGCTTCCAAATAAAAAGTTTCGCTGGGAAAAATCCAACCTTTTCACACAGACAACTCACATACTGGAATAAAGGCAGCATTGCTCACATAAATTATTTATTACAAATTACCTACACAGTTCGTGCAGCCAGTGGTGCTTTTCCTATACCTGGAGCTGTGGAAAAGTGAGAGTCATCTCAGAGAGAGGAGAAAGGTTTGCTAACCCTAGGCTTCGATCCACATCGAAAGGAAATCAGAAGAAGCCATCCCCAATGTTCCCAGCACATCAGCATAAAAATAATTAAAACCAAAAAAAGATCAGACAATATCAAACCAGATGATAATTGGTAATGATTTGATTTCTGTATAAAAAGTGGCAGCAGGACGAGAGCAGTGATTGTCCCTCTGTGCTGGGCTCTGGTGGGGCCTCATTTCAAGTCCTGTGTCCAGTTTAGGGTCCCTCACTCCAAGAAAGACCCTGAGGGGCTGGAGCGTGTCCAGAGAAGGGAACAGAGCTGGGGAAGGGGCTGGAGCAGCAGGAGGGGCTGAGGGAGCTGGGGGGGCTCAGCCTGGAGAAAAGGAGGCTCAGGGGGGACCTTGTGGCTCTGCAAGTCCCTGATGGATCCAGGATGGGCTCTGCTCCCAGGGAACAGGGACAGGAGCAGAGGGAACGGGCTCAGGCTGGGCCAGGGCAGGGGCAGGGGGGACATGGGGAGGAATTTCTTCACACAAAGGGTTGTTAGGCTGCCCAGGGAGGCAAGGTTGGATTAGATGATCTCGGAGACCTTTTCTAGTCTTAATGATTCTGTACTTCTGTGATAAAGCACTGTTTATCAAGAACTTTCCAAGGATTAGTGGCAGTAAAACGACAGGGTTTTACTGCAAACCAGAGCAAAGCTTTATGGGTTTCCCCCTTGAAATGTAAGTTATGAGCAAACCTTTGCCAGAATGCCTTTGTTCACTGTTGATGCCAAAGGTATGTAGCTGGCATGGAACAGCTTCCATCTCCCTACCCTGATTAGCTGAGCCCCCTTGTACCATCCTGAGGAACACAAAGCTTCAGCACCAACACACGTCCTTTTGGGGTCACAACATTATGGTGTGTTAGGATTTCACAAAACAACACAGCTTCTGTCATTTCAGAGTTGTATTGTACCTTCTTCAGGCATCCAAAAAAGGTCTTATCTACTACCATAAACCTATCACAACACATTTTCCACTTGTGAAACTCTTCAGAAAAATCCTCCTGTCACATAACAGTTGAGGAAACCAATCAGGAGTTATTCTGTACCTGCTGTCTTCCTACAATTTTCCCAGTGCAGCCATGGCCAGATCGTGCTGTGTACGTGGAACAGGGGGCAGCTGCAGCTCCTCAGGTTGGGTCGAGCCTGGCTGAGTTTTGCACTCAGAGACAAAGCAGTTATGTACCCGAAAACAGGGCACATACTTTTCTGACTGACAGCTCTTCTTAAATCTTAAATTGTTATTATTTGTTAGCACTTCACGTAGATACTTTAATTAGTTTAAAAAGAATTACTGGAAGCGTGGCAGTTGGGGGCTTCAGCATGTCTGTTTCTTCTCGCTCTGAAGCTGACAACAGAACAAAATGGACTTCCAGACTTACCAGAGAGTTAACATTCGCATGCCATGGGTGTACACGAAATCCCTTCAGAGGAGATTAGGTGTCAGTTTAAACCAGCAGTTCCTCAAACTGATGTTGCCCTTTGGCAGAGGCCCCTCCAGCAGAAGACATCAGTGCACATTCCAGTGTGTCTGTTCCAGCGAACAGCTCTTCTTGCTATCTTCCTACTACTTGCTCATCTTACATCTGATTGAAATTTAGAGGCTGATTTAGGACTTGACTTTGGCTCCTGACAAAGGCATTTGGACTTGTCAGTCTCTGCAATGGCTGCTGTGAGAAGCCTTGATAACAACTTGGGCAGTATTCACTCCTAGAAGCCAGCACCCAACATCAGGCCATCTGGACACCCACAAAGTACCAAACACTGTCCGTCTTATTTAGTCTAGCTTCCTGCTCCAGTCAAATGGTATTTTGATGAGTGGCTGCTAAAGTGCTCAGGATCTGACCCCCACGTGTCTGCCTCACCGTCTCCAGGCCCTCCCCAGCAGAGACCATGGTCTGCTCATCAGCTGTTGACTCAGTTTGCAATAGAGCCAGCTGAAAATTTTTCAACACAGCAATTTCTCATCCAGGAAAATCTATTCAAAAAATCAAAATATTGCTCGGTAGTTTGTCAATTTCAATGAAATTTTACAACAGGAGAATGTCAAAACATGGTGTTTCATCACCACTGCAATGGTTCTTCTATATGGCATTGACGTGTTTCATTTCATTGTGGTCTTTTTGCTTCCACTGCTGCACATAGTTGAATATTGACTCAAACCTCATAGAGATTTTAGATTTTGCACTGCCTAATGTCTTCATTTTCCTGTTTTTGTATAATAGGAAAGTAGAAATAAGACTTTCTTTTTTGAATCGTTTCTAAATTTACATTTCAAGGTAAACTTCCAAATTTCACCTTTTTATCTTGATTCATAACAAGAAAACTGGGGAGTCTCAGAGCTTCTCCTGGAGCTGAAGTTCCACCTTCTGGCCATCTCCTGTTAACCTGCCCAGCAGAAACCCTTGGGTCTGTGGGATGGTATGAGGTAGATCTTATTCACAAGTCCAGCAACAGTCAGACAACACAACCAGCAAACCAGTCCTTTGTGAAACTCAGTGAATCACCAAGGCTCTGATGGAGCCTGCCCTCCTTGCGAGGAAAACGTACCTCATCAACAGAAACAAGACCCTAAATCAAATCAGATGCAGCTTGAAATATTTATCTACTGTTCTTCTGGGAAGAGGAACTGTAGTGGAAAAAAATCCTCAAAGTTATTTTTCTCATAAGATGGGAGGAAGAAAATAAAATCGGAATGCAGTTTGGCCAAAAATGAGGGAGATGATGGAGGAATGTGAGGAAACTCAGACCATAGAAGTAACAATAACAACACCATTTGACAGAGAAGAGGCAGCCTCCTCACAGGCTTTGGTTGAGGAGCTAGAACCCACACCAGATCCCACTAAAAAGCAGAGGAAACCCTTCCTGGTGTAAGTCACCTGGTGTAAGTTGCAAGTGCTTGTGAAACATGAGACCACCCAGTGCAGAATTTCAGATCTGGGTGAGATTCAAGCAGACAGCACCATTTGGACAGCGATTCTGTCTGAAGGTGCCTTCAAGACTGCTGGAACTCATCTGCCATCTGCTCAGGTTTACTGGTTTCAGATGATGCAGGTTCTTCCTGTGTACTTGATGATCACCTAATGGTGCAGAGAAGGAGAGGGTGGGTGACCACATAGGCTGTTGCAACATGGAGTGAAAGTTGTCTGCAGAAAGAGGAAGCACAGGCAAGCAGGATGAGATGTGATCCAAACCAATGGTTCCACATTTCTCTGGAGGAGCCATCTCATAAACCCAGTAGTACCCAGGGGAATTTTTGTCTTAGATAAAACTTTGATCCTGTTCTAGGGGTTAGGGCTGTTTCTAAGGTAACCTGTAAAATGACTTCACCTCTACAAGGCAAACCAAAGGTGGTGTTGCAGTTCTAGGAGCTGAAGAACCTTGCCTGCAAGATAATTTAAAAGATAAGCTAATTTCAGGTTGATCTTGTCCAGATTGTTGCCGTTCCCTCAGCCTTTGCTCCTACACCCACCAATATTCTGTTGCCTTTGGATCACATTCAAAAGGAATGTGTCCGATCTATGACCTGCTCTTCTCTCCACTTCCCTGAGGGCCCTACATCCTTTTCCCCTTGTCATCCAACTGGAGCTGAGTCCAGTTGCAAAATGATCACACTCCCCAAACAAAGTAGGGGCAATGAGTTTTCCATCTCATGGATGCCCACCCCCAGCCAAAGGGTTACAAATTCCAAGGTTAGATCATAAGCAAAACAGGGTGGGAACTTCCTAGCAAAGCTAGGAAGCCTTTCAGGGCAATTTCAGTGCAAATAAATAATATATTTCAAATATGATTGATGTGGAGCCTCAAATATTGGAGGCTGGCTACCCTGAAGAAGAGCCCTGAGGACCAGAGGCCCCTCCGAAGCGCTGTGATGGGAACGCACCGGCCATGTGCGAGTGCAGAGCAGTGACGGAGCCAGGTTGTGGTTTCACAGCTGCATGGCACTGGCCTGGCCGATGAAATAAGGCCCAGACAGGAAGCAGTTTTCCTCAACAGTAAGCTGCTATTTTTACCCATCTCAGTTCTGTAACCAAAGAGACATTCGAAGTCAGTGGACTCAGTTCTGCTGCCTGGCACAACAGCACCAATCTCTGAAGGTGCTCCCTTGCCTGCAGTGGGGCTGGGCAAGGACCACTCACAGCTCCTTTCTCTACCAGCACTCCCCTGGTATCTCAACACCCCCTGATCTCCTCAGTACCCGCCTGAACATCAGTGTTGCCTCCACAGATCAGACCACTGAGACCAAAAATCCCAGTGGACACATCTGCCCTCTGTAAGAGGAGCAAGTTAGAATGATTTCCCAAGTCAAGTGGACCAGGGTGAGCACAAGGGCCCAGAGCAGGGCAGCTGGAGGGGTAGTAGAGCTGCTCCATCCCCTCACCAGCCGCTGACCCCGCAGCTGCACCACCCAACACACAGCGTTAGCCTCCAGGAATTACAGAGGAGGAGCTGCAGGGCATGGATGTGTCCAGTGCTTTACTCTCGCAGCTCCTGTGTGAGTATCTCATGTTGCTATTTATACTTCGAGGCGATGGTTTCCTCCAGCTTCCTGCACGGCCCTGGCCTTGGGTCACAGCCCTCGCACCCACCTCGGGGGCTGCAGCTGGGTTGGGCAATACAAGCAGGCTCCATCTCCCACTTCATGCAAGGTGACAGCTCTGTTTATTCCCCATTTCTCCTTCTCCCTACCCCACAGCGGTGATGTGGGCTGAGGGAGTGGCAGCACTTCCCAAATCCCAGAGCAATAGATCTGGAGTGAAGTCACAAATAACTGCTGCTTCACGGGAACGAGCTGGAAAATAGAGCTAGGAAGGGGGAACATGGTGTTTATGCCAGAACCGCTGACATGTAGTAACAAAAAAAGCAAGGAGGGGGAACATTACCATCTTTTTCTCAAATGGTTGATTTTTCCCAAATTTCCATGCCTGAGTGTGGGAAGTCTGAGCTCAGCTGGAATAAGGTGGAGTGGGATGGGCAGGGGTTTGCAGCCCTGGCAGAAAGGAGACCCTGTCCCTGAGTCTTACAGGGGGCTGCTCTGCGGAGGTTTGGTGCACAGCTGGGGATCTGCCACGCTCCTCCCTGCTATTCACCATTCCTTCAGTTCTTTGCAGCCTCACTTGATATATGTGCACAAGAAGTGACCAGAATGTCTCATCACACCACCCTGACACTGTCAGTGTCCTTTTTAAGCAGATGTTTAATACCAGAAAATTCTCTGATTGCCAAAGCTTCAGTGCCACCACTGTCCCCCTTGTTCACCCAGGACCCTGCCATGCTGGGCACTGCACAGACAAATCAGGAGGCTGAAGACTAGACTTAATAAAAACATAAATTAACATGTGCCTCCTAGGGGGGTTGTTAGGCTTAGCTCATTAGTGGTTTAAAGCATATCCAATGCTCTAAGTTATTTGTTTGTTTGTATTTTTGCAGCTGTCTTTAGTTTTCTTAGGTCAAGTAGAGGTGTGAGGTCCAAAATAGCATCGGGATGGCTGAGCTTATGTTTCCAGCCCTGAAAAAACAATGAAGTGCTAATAAAATAAAAAAGGTCTTGTGAGAAATATTTCACTCCAAAGCCCTTTGCAAACACACACAACAGCATAGAAATGCAGAAGCCTCTGCTCCGCGGGGAGGGGAGCTGCTGCCAGCTACTTTGGGAGGAGAAGTGGAATCTCATTGGCCTGAGGAGAAAATTTTGGACACAGATACCAGGGTAAGAGGAGTCACTGGATCTCTGCTCTTTATCTGCAGCTTTGCAGCTCAGCTTAGCAGCTGACAAGGGGTCAGAGAAACCTGCCCATCCAATCCCACTGGTCGCTACGACTGAGATCCAGTTTTGCCAGTACAAATTCCCCACAGCATCATGGAAGCATCCCCAGGTCCTGCAGTGTGTATGTCTCTCTCGAGCTGAGGCACTTTAGCCCAGGTTCATTCTCCACATATAACCCAGTGAGGGGGTGCATGCTCTCGAAATACAGGGACCAACACCTGGGCTGCAGGGAGCAGCTCTCCTTCAGGATGATATAAAATCACAGAATCACAGAACATGCTCAGTTGGAAGGGACCCACAGGGATCATCAAGTCCAACCCTCAGCCCTGCACAGAACCATCCCCAAGAGTCACGCCCTGTGCCCCAGAGGATCATCCAAACCCTCCTGGAGCTCTGGCAGCCTTGGGGCCGTGCCCACTGCCCTGGGGAGCCTGGGCAGTGCCCACCACCCTCTGGGGGAAGGACCTTTTGCTGAGATCCAACCTCAGCCTGCCCTGACCCAGCTCCAGGCCAAATTAGATTGAACATTAAGGCAAAGCCTGCAAAACAACAAGGTAGTTATGTGAGGACCTCTCCACTTACTTTGGTTGATTCCATCAGGAATGTGACATCATTTTTTAGCAAAGAAACTCCACTAAAAATAAATGACCCCTCAGCTCCTGATGGCATCCCCATTCCTGGGTATAAACATTGCTGGGAGGTGATGGAAGAACAAGCCATCAAGCAACACTCTGAAGGAAATTTTATCCCTGAAAATTGCCCTGAGCACAGCAGGAGTTGCTGCTCAGTGTCCTGCCTTTGAGAAGAGGTCAGGGAGAGTCTTCCCACAAGATCCTGCTCTTTCTACAGCAGCCATTAGCTGGAAGTATCTTTGCCATAAAGAGAAAAAAGTGCATCTTCAGAGCCTCAGAAGTAAAAGCCAGCCTTTCCAGGGGGTTTATTGCAGTGTCTAGTGATGGGGTGACTTTCTGAGCAGCAGTGAAGCACTTGGACTGTCCTTTCAATTTAACGGCAGCCTTTTAACAAGCAATCCTCTTCCCTCCCCTGCCATTCCTGCCCCCAGCTCCACCTCACAAGTTTAATCTTAAAGGTGACTACTGGTGGGCTCAGCCCAGGCAAAACTATGATTCTATGAAAACCACCGGGATTCTCATTTCCTTTGGTAGAGCCAGAACCTCACCAGCCAGATTTCAGATGGGCAAGAAGAGGTTCACTTCCAAGTACAGGACATTCTATGTGGTTGCAGGAGTTAAAGACCTCATCCAAGGCTACATCTACGGACCCGGTGAAAGGGCTCTGCTGCTGCCTCTGCCTGCTAAGTAAGCCCTGTTCCAGCAGGCAGGACAGAAGCTGGGGCAGGCTTATCTCATGCTGGTCAAACTCAAGCCCACTCCAGGAGAGTTTGTTGTTTTGATCCTTCTTCAAGGGAATGAGCTCAGATGAAACTGAAGCAGGGGCTAATTAAAACCAGGACTATTTGTCAAAGTGGGCTTTTAATTACTGTAAATATATGTCAAGGAAAGTTGCAAAGAAAAATAGTAATTTCTTGTGCTACCTTCCATTTTCACTTGATTACCATCACACTTTTCTGTACAGCAAAAACATCAGTCCTTCATAACAAACTCCTCTCTTGGGGGCTAGTGTGAATTGAGAGCTGTGAGGCCCTGCCATGGGTTCCAAAACTAGCAGCATAATGTCTGTAACAGACATGCTACCTAATTAAATTGTTAGAGAACAGGCTTTTATATCTTTAACACCTAATTTACTATTGTTTCTTTGAAAGTGTTTGGCTTCCCTGTGGTTTTTTGGGCCTCCTTTCTCCATTTTACGATGGCTTTTAAGTTTTTCATGTGTGTTTCAACTAAATAACTATTTTGGAAGTTTTGCTAGGGTCCCGGCTCAAGTCAGACCAAGGGAAACAGGGGCCTGTTTTTACTGTTGTTCATGCTGAGTGAGTTACCACTACTGTGCTAATTATGTAATTACCCTATTTTAATAGCTATTGTATACTGCTTTATTGCCAACAAATCTTATTTCCTCTTTCTTTGCTCACTGATGGAACCGTAAAAGCGTAAGGACACACACAAACATTATAGAGCACTATAAACCTCAACACCAGCATTAGCAGGGCTCTAACCATAAACAAGCATCTTCAAGGCAGCAGGTTTATCCAAATCTACACAACCTTAATGATGATATAATTCTTGATACTGGGAAGACACAAAATTGAACTCATTTCTCAAAAGTCAAGTTCTATACAGCACCAGCTGTTAGTTGGTGAGTTTATAAGGCACTCACCACCGAAATCATGGGCTATCCCTGAGATGTTTGGACTGTGCTGTACCAGAAATAAGTAATGAATGTGTTAATCAACTACTTCCTCCTTTATATTTGAAAAAAAACCCATGAAATATTTGGCCCCAGAGAGGTGGGGGAACATATGTTCCAAAATATTCCTGAATTTTGCATAGTCACTTGGAGTCCATAGCTGATAGGACAAGGTAGGATGCACACTGAGATATCAAAATGCAGTGGGGCAGGATGAAAGTGGCAAATGTTACCCAACCAAACACATCTGAGTGCCGCTGAAATCAGAAGGTGTGAAAAATGATGCATGAGACAGAAGAAGATGAAAAGCATTAATCAAGGGTTTGGAGGTGAGGGGTGAACAGAACACAGCATCTGTTGTCCATAACAGCATCTGTGCTCAGCTGTTAAACCAAACCAGCATGCAGTCAGGACAACTAGGACAAGAGCTGGAAATAGCTTCTGAAATTATACTAGAGGCCAGCACAGCCTGGAGAAGATCTCACCTGGAGTACTGGATCCAGGTTTGGGGTCCTCAACACAAGGAAGGCACGGACTTATTAGAGTGGGTCCAGAGCAGACCATGAAGATGCTCCAAGGGCTGGAGCTCCTCTGTTCTGTAGACAGGCTGGGATAGCTGGTGGTGTTTGGCCTGGAAAACAGAAGACTTCATGGACACTTTAGAGCCCCTTCCAGTGCCTAAAGGGGTTTATAAAAAGGAGAGAGAGGGACTTTCTATACAGGCAGATTGTGGTTGGACAGGAGGCAATAGCTTTAAACTGATAGAGGGCAGGGTTAGATGAGATACTAGAAAGAAAGTCTTTACTCAGAAGGTAGTGAGGCCCTGGCACAGGTTGCCCAGAGAAGCTGTGGCTGCCCCATCCCTGGAAGTGTCCAAGGCTATGTTGGGCAGGGCTTGGAGCAACCTGGGCTAGTGGAAGGTGTTCCTGCCCATGGCAGGGGTTGGGACTGGGTGTGTTTTAAGGTCCCTTATAACCCAAACTATTCTGATTCTGTGATTCTATGATTCTATGAGAAGTGACATGCAGGGATGGAGGGGCTGCACTGAGCATCAGAGTCCCTGGCACATAGAGCTGAGGAGTGGAATTGAGAGAAAGACATTGTTCAGGGAGAAAATTCCCTCATGTCTTGATTTCTGACTACTAAGCTCCGCCATTATAGTCTGTATGTACAAAGACATGTATATGTACTGATGCAATGATCTCTTAAAAGAAGTCTATCCCATATGAAATTTCACCATCATAACAAAACCTGCTTATTTTCCCCCACTCGTTTGTCCCCACTGCCAGTTCCAGATTTCACTCCCAGTTTATCTGAAGGGGAACAAGTCTCCAGGCAGGTAAAACACACAGTGAATTCAGCTGGACTTTCAGCCACACAATGCTGGTGATGAACACCACAAGCCATCGTGCCTGCTCATTTCCACTGGCTGTGCTGGGCCCCAGTGCTCTCCTCCAGCCCACCCTCCGCACCAGGAGGATCTCTGCAAACAGCAGCAAGTTCTGCCGTTTCACATTCCTCCTTAAATCCATCCATTGCCAGCATATCTACCAAAAAATTGACAGCAAAAAACATTGCATTAGGCTGCTGGTGTGCTAAGACCACTGTCTATCATACTGAGCAATATTGGCTCAGCTCTCCCTGCACTCGCTCTCTGTCTGCACCCATCTGCTGCCTTTCCTCTCCCACTCGGGTGTGGAGCGCTGGCACTGCACATGGCCGGGGTCAAGGACAAAAGCTTTGCGATGCTGGGGATAACAGTGAAGACAGAGAGGCACACAGATTGTATATGTATATGTACATGTATATGTATAACCTCTGTGTGTGTCTGCATGTGACTGTACATATGTATATGAGCACATTTGTATATATGTATACACAGGCATGTATAGGTATACATTTCTATTCTTCTTTATATCTGTATCATGCATCAAAAGCAGCGTGGGCAGCAGGGCAAGGGAGGAGATTCTGCCCCTCTGCCCCCCCCAGGTGAGAGCCCACCTGCAGAGCTGCCTCCAGCCCTGGGGGCAGCACAGCAAGGACATGGAGCTGCTGGAAACAATTCAGAGGAGCCATCAAGGTGATCAGAGGGATGGAGCAGCTCTGCTGTGAGAAAAGGCTGAGAGAGTTGGGATTGTTCAGCCTAGAGAGGAGAAGGCTTTGGGGTGACCTAATTGTGGCCTTGCCATGGCTGAAGGAATCAACAAGAAAGATGGAGAGAGACTATTTACAGGGGCCTGGAGTGACAGAACAAGAGGGAATGGCTTCAAACTGCCAGAGGGCAGGGATAGATGGGATTATTGGGAAGACATTCTTTCTTGTGAGAATGGTGAGGCCCTGGCACAGGTTGCCCAGAGAAGTTGTGGGTGCCCCATCCTTGGAAGTTGTTAAAGGTCAGGTTGGATGGGGCTTGGAGCAACCTGATCTAGTGGAAGGTGTCCCTGCCCATGGCAGAGGGGTTAGAACTGGATGATCTTTAAGGTCCCTTTCAACCCAAGCCATGATATGTTTCTTAGATTTATATAGATTTATATAGATGAACACATAGATTTATATCTACATGTTTTCAGTGGGGTCCAGCCTTTGGCAGTCAGTTCCTTGTTTCTCCCAGGTAGGTGGGAAAACAAGGAAAATATTTCCATCAGAAGACAGGACTTCCCTGAAATCAAAACATGTGCAAAGCAAGTTCTGTTTGAGCAGCTTCTTCCAGAAGGAAAAATGAAGTGTTTTGCTTCATGCGGGACCAAGAGATGCTTCCAAGCCACCACAGAAGCTCTGAAGACACACAGCAATGTCAGTGTGCCCTGACATAGCAGGTAATAATGGAATTTATCTAAGGTCTTTGTGTGGTCAGAGATTTCAATATTCTGAATTTTCCTGGTGTGTACCTGCTGCCAGTCCTCTCAGCATAGAGACTACAGACAGGCTGGCTGGGTAGCACAGGCTTGAACTCACTGTTGTGCACCCCCTGCACCTCCTGCCATCACAGACCATGCACCTGACACTGCCCAAACCTGCCTAGAACCAGCCTGCAAGCCTGAAGTATCATTTCATCATAAGAACAAGCTGCCACCATGGAGAGCTCTGAGCAGGGCAAAAAGCTCAACCCTGGACTCTTCAGAAAGCCAGACTTGATCAGGAGAAACCTGTAAGTTTCACCCAAGCAAGGGCTGACAGCTGGACCCATGGCACTGAACACAATTGCACATGTTTTGACTGGTACAGTGCTGGCTTCTCACCCCAGAGTGGCTTTTTGACTTAGTTGGTGACTGTGTGGGGCAGGGACTGTACTGGCTTCTCCCTCCCAGCACCAGAACACCTCAGGAATGGTCCACTATCATTTAATGGCTGTATGAGCCAAAACTCACAGTGACAGCCTGAGGTCATTAGCAAAGAGCTCTCATTAATTTTTAAAAGTGCCAGGCCAGCAGAGCAGGGAGCAGAAGCTGATCCCCTCTATCGCCATTTCTGATACCCAGCTCATGTCTCAGTCACTCCCACTGCTTCTAGGACATCCTGGTGAGTTTTCAGGAGAAGATCTGGAGTCTTTTACTCCTGGATTGCCCTTTCATCCAGACAGGTCAGGAATTACTGGAAGCTGCCTTTGGAAGACCCAAGGGGCTGGTGCATAGAGCCCAAGATCACAGTGTTTTGAGCCATTGGCCAGAAGCCTCACCTCTCTTTGCTCAGGGTGCTTCTGTGCTTCCCACTTTGCTGCTCAGGAATCTCATCCAACAGCCTCATCACTCCACTCTGGTCTGCAGGGCATAACAGGCATCCCTGTGACAACAGCCACAAAGGGGCAAAGCCTCACCCAACATTGCAAACCCACATGGCACTTATTTACCCACAAGCATCTCATCTGAACTGATGACCACCTATTAATAGTTTAGCACCATTTTGCAGCTGTTGATCCATACACTCAGTGCTCCATCCAGGTATGAGGAGGGCCACCAAGATGATCAGAGGGATAAAGCAGCTCTGATACAAGGAAAGGCTGAGAGAATTGGGGTTGTTCAGCCTGGAGAAGAGAAGACTTAGTGGTGACCTAATTGTGGTCTTCCAGGACCTGAAGGACCCATCAAGAAAGAGAGAGAGAGACTATTTACAAGAGCCTGGAGTGACAGGACCAGGGGGAATGGCTTCACACTGCCAGAGGGCAGGGTTAGATGGGATATTGGGAAAACATTCTTCCCTGTGAGGGTGGGGAGGCCCTGGCACAGGTCGCTCCATCCCTGGAAGTGTCCAAGGACAGGTTGGATGGGGTTGGGGCAATCAAGGGGAAGGTGTCCGTGCCCATGGCAGGGGTGTGAAGTGAGATGATCTCTAAGTTCCTTTCCAACCCAAACCATTTTTTGATGCTATGATTCTATGACTCAGGACCAGTCCAGAAGACCAGCATTCCACTAGCTCCTGCTGTGACAACATTGACCAAAATCTATCTGCAAGCTCTGCCTTTCAGATCCCTCTTTCATTTCCCAGCCAGGCTTTTAGGATGCCCTTAAGAAGGGTCTAAACCTGATCATTGTGTTACAACCTGTGTTCCCCAGAGCTGTATGGATGTTAGGTCTCTGAGTCCAGATACTACGTGCAAGCATCATTCCACAAGCTTCTGTTTTGCACCCTGAAGGAGTTAAGCAGAATTTACAGCATTTTTAACTTATATTACTCACTTGTATTGAATTATTCTTGGATCAGATATTAAATGGAAATTTTCCATATAATATCTGTCACAGATGGAAAAAAACCCATCATCTATGGATGAGTGTAATCCATTCATTGGTTTACGGATACAGCCCTCTCCAGGGATTGTCAGAAATAAACACGATGTCCCTGTTTGCTGGATTTTTGCATTTGGATTGCTGAGCTAGCTGAAAAAATGTGTGAAATCGCATGAAAGCCGACAGCTCCCTATTGACTAGGCAGACGAACAAGCTCCCATGTGTTATTTATTCCAGCAAGCTCATGGACTGTGGCATGCACATGAAATGCTAGCCCGCTCTGAAATTCGAGGGGATAATAATCAATAATGCTTTGTTTGGAACGCAGCTTTCATCTGCAGAGCTGAGAAGCAGTGGCAGGGAAGCTGGAGGGAAAAGGGAGGGGCGATGCACAGACCCTCACTCAAAAGGCAGAGCTGGAACCAGTCCCTCCAGCCTGGCAAACCCCAGGGACAAGCTGCCTGCTGACAGGGCACCTCTGGCATCTCAGACATGCTAAATACGTGGATTTTTGTTTGTTTGTCTGTTTGTTTTCCAAGGAAATTCTCTCTGACAGAGCAGCTTTCCAGTTACCTGCTATGATGTACTGCAGCGGTTAAACTTGTTCTTTTGGGAATTACCCGGAGTAATTAAGGATATCAGCCTGCCCAAAGCAAGGGATACAGCAAGACAGGAAACAAGCCTATTTCCACCCCTTGTTTTTATTCTTGAAGGCAGAGTTTGCTGCAGCGCCCTCGTGCCAGGCTGGTCAGCCCGTGTCGCCCGGGTCTCCCCGAAGGGGCTCCCCCCGCTCTCTGCGAAGCGGTGCCTCGGCAGGCTCGGCTCCGGGGCAGCATCGCCCTCACCGCACAGCTACCGCTCACTCAGGGATAATTAGTATTTCCCCCATCTGCTAGATGAGCTTGGGGAGGGGAGGCAGGGGAGCGCTGCCAGCGTGTGCTTAACTCTTCCATCCTCAGGCGTTCCGCTGTTGCTCCCCGCTCCCACCCTCCGCGGCAAAGCCAGCTGGAAACCGGGAGGTCTGGGAAAGGTGGCCGGATCCTGCCTCCCTCCTGCTCCACTGAAGGGCTCTGGGAATCGGAAGGGTCCGTCCTGCTCCCGTGGGGGCCACCACCAAATCCCTGGGAGATCCCGTCGTGCCCACCATGGGCAGCCTCCAGGTGAGCAGATTTGGGTTGCTCAGCTGGAGACACCCAGCCAGGGCGGGGTGCCGTGCCCAGGGCAGCACCCTGTGGGCACCGCTTGCGCCCAGGAGACAAAGGAGGATGCTGACAACAGCAGCCCGGACGCAGAGGCAGGATTAGTGCTGTTCTCGGCAGCAGACTCCTTTCCTGCATTAAAGTCAACACATCAACCAACACTTACTTCACACCCTCCCTGGGGTGGCCAGAGAGTTCCCTTTCTAAGGCTAATACCTTCTCCTCCCCCAATGCCCCAAAAGAAACAGGATATTTCCTAGCTAATTTGTATGTGTCTAATTTTCATATCAACAAAGCAAAGTCATGATTTGAGGCTTTTTTGGCTTTGCTTTATTTCTCACCACATTCCTGCTTTCACTGAGTCCGTTTCCATTCCTCCACTCCTTTCCCAAATTCCATAATCCACAGGTTTCTGGGTTAATAACAAAATAACACAGGCTGGAACCTGTTCAGATGACTTTTTTTATTAATTATTTTTATTTTCTTGCTTGGAAAACCTCTTCCCCTCTCTTTCACCCTCCCCGCCAGGGAGTTCAAAGGGACATGTTCACAAACACGGGCAGGGCAGCTCTCTCCACACCCACACTTGCCACCTTGAGGGAGGGAGCGGCACGAAAACTTGCTGGTGAACATTTGTGCAAATATTCATTTGGCATCTGCTAATGTCAAGTCTGGCTGGATTGGGGCTCAGAGCTGCAGAAAAGCATAAATGAGTCAGGCAGACAGCAAAAGCCGAGCTCTTCGTTATGCAAACAGGAGCCCCTCGCAGCAGCTCTTGTGCACAGAGACGGGGCTCCTGCTCTGCTTCATTTCTTTCGTGCTTTGTCCTGCCCTTTAGTTAAAAGAACTGTTCTCATGCAAAGATCCCGGTGTGCTAAATACCGGGAAAACCTCCAGCCCCGAAAAACACAGTCTCACTGAACCACAGCCTGAGGTGGAGAGCCTGGCATCCCTGCACAGGCAGCAGCGGCACCGAACGGGCACTGCCCTCACCCTGTCTTGGTGGCTGCTTTATTGCCATTATGACACATAACTCTGCACAGGACGGAGGAAACACATGGAGCTCCACGAGCCTTTGGTCCTGCCTGGCTGCAGCAGGAGATGTGCGTGGCCACTCTGCTCGCAGAGCAGGTAGCAAGGGAGGGCTCACTGCCAGCACAAGCAAAACCTTCAAACAACTGCAAATAACCCACTATCTCAACATTAATGGGGCAGCAACAGCCAGGGCATGTGGCTCATTAATAAAATGTCTGCATGTAAAAACAGAGCCAAGCCTAGATCCAGGGGACAACCTAAATGGTTGGAGTCAGTTCCCATCCACTCACCTGGTGACAAACCTTCCCTGTGCATCAGCAGCGCCTCGTGGGCACAGCTGACCTCTCACAGCCACAGGAGGGCTTTCGCTGCAGAAACTTTATCCCTTTCATGTAAATTCAACAGCACCAGTGCAGTGGCTCATGGACCGCATGATCTATAATTTACTACTAAACTAAATAGGAGCACTATTGCTCCTGGAAGGGATACCTGCAGCTCCGAGCATGCTTGTCCTGGGAAGGGGATCACAGCACACCTTGCTCTGGGGCTTCAGATACAAACTGTTCAGAAACAGTTTGATGGCAATAGATGGATTGGCCATGTCAACAGGGCCCTGATTCACCCCAAAGCTGACCTCCTCACTTGTGCCCCGCTCTGCCTGTGTGCTGTCCTGCCATGGGCAGACACAGGGCTGTGGGCAGGAGGAGAGGTCCTGGCAGTGCGCTTTTAACCAAGCACTGCCATTTCAAAACTTATGAACCGAATAATCAGTGTCAGAGCTCTTGGAAATCTCCACACATTTACAGATTAGCAAAAACTTTGCATTTAAGGAAATCTGTATTTTTGTCAAAAGCAGAAAACCTGGGACTTGAAATGCATTCTTTTCACATTTCAATATTTCTAGACTTTGTTTCTAGGCTGGAAAAAGGCAAAGAACTTTTCAAGAAAAAAAAAATGCTTAAAAAAATGCAAAACTTAATCCTCTAGCTATACTTTTAAAGGCAAAAATGACAAAATTCCCAGTCATATTTCACCAGATCCCTAACTGATTCCTGATTTAATAATTGGTCCTTGTTTAATCATCCCAGTCCAACCGCAGATTCAGCTCTAGCCTTGATGAAGGTATCCCCTGAGGGCAGGACCAGGACCAGGCACCAAGAGACAGTGTCTCTAGGTGCCTCAGGGTGGTGGTCACTGGGTGCACAGTGGGGTTGGGAGCTGCTCCTCCCATCCCTGTCCTGGGTCACCCCATGGCCAATAGCAGAAAGGGGTGCCAAGAGCAGAGACTCTCCCGTCAGCTCTCATTACGTCAGGCTTCCTCCCCATTCCTTTGGATGGCTTCAAACTGACAGAGGACAGGGTTAGATTTGGACATAAAGAAGAAATTCTTCTCTGTGAGGGTGGTGAGGCCCTGGCACAGGTTGCCCAGAGAAGTGTCCAAAGCTGGGTTGGACGAGGCTTGGAGCAACTTGGGATAGTGGTTGGAGGGGGAGTTGAGCTAGATGAGATTTAAGGTCCCTTCCAACCTGAACCAATCTGTTATTCTGTGACACGATAGAGAAGCCCTGGCAGAAGACCTGAGCTCCTCCAGAGTGGTGTAGGTGTAGGTGTAGGTGCCCAGCCAAGAGGAAAGGCTTAGTGATGCAAACACCATCATGAAAGAAGCCCATGTCGCAGGAAAGGCAGATGAGTTGGGTTTCCTGCTCTCATCTGCCTGAGCATCCATCCCTGGGTTCCCCAACATCATTCCTCTCCATGCCAAGAGCTCCTACCCAAAGCAGCAGGGTCTTTGATTCCTGGGTTTGACTGAAAACATTGGGGAGATGACTCTCAATTCCTTCTTATCAGCCTAAAGACTTTATTATTTATGACTGGGAACAATTCCCACCAGAAATGTGTAGCTGGTTATAATTTAAATGTTTCTTCTAACTCAGGAAATTTCCTGGAAGATCTAATAGTAAACAGAATAATGTGCCCACAAGTTACAGATCAGTGATCCTATTTGTTTAATTCATTTACCCAGAAAAATAATGAATACAAACCTGACAGTGGTTTTTGTTTGTTCCCTAAAACAGTGTTATCAGTACATGCCCTCCACACGTTTTTACTGCGATTATAAAGGTTTTTCCAGCTGGAAAGTGAGTCAGCTTAACTTTTTTCTTTCAACTAATGACCATTTAATGTCAGATAAAAGGTTTAGAGGAAAGGATTAAGTACCACTTTCAACAGAGATGGTGAGAGATAATTGACTCAATTTACTCCTGTTATCGGTGCAGGGCACCCATACTGGTGTATTTGATATACAGCAGAGTGAGGGACCCCACCTGAGGCCCCGCAGTCTTCCCATGCAGGTGGGAGCTCACATTTTTTGCCCTCCATCATCCCAGTACATCCAACATCTCTAACAGGTGTCCCTGTTCCCTCCAGGAGGATGCAGTTCCTGGTCTGGAACTAGCAACACCTTTCAAACAGCAGAGAAGTTGCATGACAGATGTGAAGCTGAAAACAAACCACAAAAAAGCAGATAATGAACAAAAATGCTCCAGTTCAGATATTTGCTAGCAGACAGAGGCATAGCCTTCCTCTGATTCTCTGACCTTGAGCTGCAGCCACATTTTCACTTGCACCCACCACCACTTCTCTGGAAACCAAATAACTTTTGTTAATCTTTCATCTCTGCATACTTCTTTGATCCATTTTCACTGCCGCTTTCGAGGACTTCAGGTAATTTCTCCCGGAGCAATGATTTTGTGGCCTCTTTGTGCAGGACAGGCTGCATCAGCAGCTGCTTCAGGAATTGTCACTCCCCTCCACTCACTGCCAAACATGCTCTGGAGCTTTTTCTCCGTGTCCCAGGGGACAATGTGACCCTTTTTCCTCTTGCTGTGAAGCTGCTAGGACAGGCTTTGATTGCAGTTCTGGTGTAGGAACCACGTGGCTTGGGTGGAAAGGTGTTTAATGAAGCACAAACCATAAGGTATGCACTGCATCACTGCTCCCAGCTCCTTCACTACACAGAAGTCACCTATAAATTTACATGTCTTGAATTCCACCCAAGGGCAGGGTTTTGGTTTATTTGCCAAGTCAGTCACTTATTGAAGGCGATCACTGCCTCCTGAGGCAGCCATGAGCTGGTATCTGGCTTGTTTCATGCATTTGGAGAGTGATGCCCTGGGAGGCAGAATGGCTTCCCCAGGCCTTGTGGCTGAGCTGACAGAGGTCAGTTCCACCACCCCAGAGAAGCTTCTCTGCTTGCAGGAGCCACCCAGGAAAAGTGAGGGTCTGTTTTCATTGCCTTCTTTCAAGAGCATGACATGATCTCGGTTCACACCTTGCAGAGGTACGAAGCAAACATCCAGCCCTGAATCACTTGGCTGCTCCAGCAGATCGTAGATTAGAGCACCCTGAACTGGGTTCAGACCACCCACCGCAGCGTCTGCCGGCAGCGCCTGCCAGCTGTGCCCATGGCGGGGCTGCCCAGGCCAAACCCGCGCCCACGCAGGTGATGGAGAAGACACCCAGTCACTCTGCAGAGCCTCAGAGCTTTTGGAACCAGATTCGCCTCCCACCCAGCAGCTATTCTTGATGCTTCCCAGCAAATCATACGCCATGCAGCCATTTAGATTCCCGTAGCAAAGGGCCCACTGTGTGCATGGATCTCCTCCTGAAATCACGGGAGAAATCTGGCTGCAACGTGCAGAAGGGATGGGACTTGAACACCCAATTCCTCTGAGCGACAAAAGATCTCAGACTGAACGTATGTGAGCAACTTGTACAATCAGGCTGCAAAACATGGGGGTCAAAACTTGCCATGTTCAAGATCAAATGAGTAAACCCAACTTCTCTACCCCCATAATGGGACTAGTTGCTCTCAGTTTCCTGTCTGGCTGACTTAAAAGGCAGTGAGAGACAGAGAAGATCTGGGTCACCCTGTGAAGGCAAGGGCTGACAGTTCTCCTCTCCAGCTCCATACATGGCTGAACGACCCTGCCACACGCCCATGCTGGCACTGCCTCAGTGGTGAGCAAATGGGATGATCCCTGTGCAACACGGGAAGGATTTGGGGATTCAAAAAGCACCAGGAGAAAATGAAAAGTCGAGTAAGGACTCAGAGCGCACCTGGAGTTATTTCGTGCTTTCTTCAGGGCTATTTTACATGGACAAAACAAGGTTGAACCACAATGCCTTTCACTGGGTGGGATGGGTGAAGCACCCTCTGTAAGGGGCTATGCTGCCCAACACCCTGCCCTACCAAGGCCAGGCTCCAGGCTCCCATTGTCTGAACCCAAAGCTTAATTTCCATGCTATATGTTAATTTTCCCCAAGTCAAGAACCACTCTCTTTCAGCAGTTTTGACATTTGTTGCCTTTCATTGAGTTTCCCTCTGTGTTGGGAGAGCAGGTGAGTGGGCGATCCCAATTTACTTTCTCTGCAGTCTAGACTATTAATTATTTTCCTGTCTCTAAATGAAGCAGGCACAGTCCTTTCAATACCTCCATAAAGCATTCCCTCACCAGGCCTCTAAGTATGTTCATTGTCAGCCTCTGAACACTTATTATTTGCACTATATCCCCTTTTGAGATCAGATATCCAGAGAGGAGCTCGGTGTGTTAGCAAGGGTCTCCTCTGGATCTATGCTGTGAGCAGACAGGCTTTTGGAAATATTTTACATCCCTTTCTTTAACCATCCTTATATTTTGTTTTACTTTCACAACAGCAAGAAGAAAAAAAGACCCCAGAGTCACCATGATTGCACTCATTTTATGTGCATAAATGATTACAATTAGCGTGGAACCTGACAGAGTACATGCACAGCTCGAATTATTCCTCGCCCTGCTTTGCTTTGCAGTTGTCAGGGGTGAATTTTATCTGCCATTGTGCTCCCCATTCACCTAGCTTTGTGTGGTCTGACAATATCACAACCCAAGGTGGTATATGGTTGCAGGCACTGCCGCTCTCGTTATTTACAATGGCTAATTAAGATCCTGCTACAACCTTCATCCCACCCTTAATTCTTATGAAGCAGCCAACAAAAGGTTTTGATTTCCTTTTTGGCTGGAAGACCTTTTGGCTTCTGCAAAAAGGGGATTAAGAATGAAAGCACATAAAGGTATGTGCACAATCACAAAGTCATAACAGCTCTGAGTGCAGTCTCCCAGGAATGAAACGCAGCATTAGGAAGAAGGGCTAATTGGGACCGGTTTAAAGAGTGCACATTGTGTAGCTGAGTCCGGTAACACTTTTGATCAGGCAGACAACACAGCCACAAATTGCTTTCTTCCCCCTCCAAAATATCTGACCTTGCAGGAAATGGTGTTTTACCTTTCCCAAGGAATCCAGACAGACAGGCAGGCAGGCAGACGGACGGTGCACACAAGCCACATGAGCGCCGTGGGTCACACCAGCTGCTCTGCAGGGCACAGCCTGGAGGAGCCCAGCTCTTTGCCAGCTCTGGGCAGATGCACGGTCCCTATCCCCAACGCTTGTGCTGGCTCTGATGGTGACTGCCCATGTCACTGTCGTGGCAACTTTAGGATCAAATGGAGTTGCACACGCAACTCACCCAGACTTTGTCTCCAGAATGCTTTAGGCACTGCCATCAGCTGCAGGTTTATAAGCAATTGCTCCCCATCACCTCTTTGCTTTCCAGTGTAGGTGGGTGCAGATCCCTGGTCTCAGGCTGCCTCCAGAGAGCCTTTCCATTGCCAAACTTGCTCCAAAGCCTCCTCATTGCACCCCTTGCTCCGGAGGGAGCAGCCCTCCCCACTGCCTTGTTCTCCCATGGGCAGGCAGCCCTTGAAGGCTCTTCTGTGGTGCAGGGGTCCCCAGAGTCCTTCCCCAGCCCAAAGGCCTCTCCTTTTAGTTCCTGTGTCACCAAGACAGCTCTGCAAGCCAAGCCTGGGAACCTGGTTTGTTAGCTCTTGGCAATGCCATCCCCCCAAATGTCATGGCATGCAGAAATCTATGAAAACCAGAGGCCCGAGACATGTGTTTTTGTTTGTTTGCATGTGCCAACATTTCCAATGGCTCAGAAATGTGTGCCTGTGAAGGCTGCATGTGTGTTATTCATTTAGGATTATTTTCAGTCCTTATAATAGGAGGCTCATTTTATCCTTTTGAAAGCTCTTGAGCAGAGATGATCACAGCCCAAAAGCCTGCCATGGCTGTAAACAACATTTAAGATCCACATAGCTGTCTCTCATTGGAAAATAGTCCCATGAAGGAGTGGAAGGGTTTTCACTCTGTGCTCGTGTCAGATATATAGATAAACAGGCAAATCATTCCTCTAGGCTCCTTTGTAAACCCCAGCCAAGATTTTTACATCCTGATTCATGCAAATCTGATCATATGATCAAAGTAACACGTGCTACCTCCCAGGAACTGGTGCACTGATGGCTGGTGTGCCATGGCCTATCACACACCATCACCTTCCCTCCTGGTTCCTGACGCTTCTTCCCCCTGTCCCCACACACACCCTCCCCAAGCACACAGTGGCTCCTTCCAACCTGCTCCAAACTGGCTGTGACAGGGGCTGCTCCCAGCTGACTCTGCACAGCCTCATAACACGCTGGGAAAGCCTTTCCTTGCACCCTTGCTGCTCCACCCATGCCAGAGTTTCTGATGGCACATCTCTCCCAGCTACTGATGGTCGTGCACCCCAAAATGGGCACATCTCTCTGGATTCCCAAGCTGGGAAGTTTTGGGGTGAAACTTCCCAACTGCAAATTTCTCCCATGACTATCATAGCTCATTGCATTTATGCAGCGTGAGTGGGTTCTGAATTTCCTCTTTTAGAGGAAAAAAATGGCCCTTCCAGGACTGGGGTTGCACAAGCTGGTGAAAACACAGCCCAGTGGAGAAATGAGGCCTCAGTGTCCGGCTGGGAAGGGGCCTGGCAGCATCAGCTGCAGTGATTCCCTCGGCTGGGTCATGCTGTCCTTCATCCAGGACATCTCTCAAAACATACCGCAAACCTCCCGACTCCTGTGCTGCTTAACCTAGGAGGAAACTCCCATTAGAGGCTTTGGTGCGGTTACATCTTCTGTTATTCCTGGCTGCTGTGGTTGTTTTTTTCAAAACAAGGCAGTGTTTTCTATCCTTTAGGCCTGAGCAGACCAATTCATCTCTCTTTAGATGGGTTTGATGTGGCTTGGGAAACTCAACCGGTTGTTTCCCAAGCACAGCATAACTCAGTTATGCTTCCTGTGGCTCAGCCACGGGTCCCCCAGCCTGGCAGCCCCTGGGGATGTGGAGACAGTTATCCTTTAGTCTGCTCCAAAACTGGGAATCAGCTCTTGCCCAGGCAGGTGTCAGCCACCTTCTCACTTTGCTGGTTGGACTAAACTTTCCATAATATTCTGAGTAGAAACGAGTCCCACTCACAACAAAGATGGTCAGGG
>VWZF01002311.1:350335-408652 GCA_013396755.1 Sclerurus mexicanus | reverse complement strand
CCCCCCGTAAAATCACACATATTTAAAGAAATAATTAATAGGGTGAATTAAATGTTTCTGGTAAACCTAAATCACTCCACTCAGTACTATGTCTTCCTTAAAAACAAACAAAAAAAAAACAACAAAAAAAAAAGTTTCAGTTTGACCTGATTTTTCATCCCTAATTTTTCAGCTCATACTGATGGAAATAACAGAGTCTACATAGGTTACATCATTTATGAGGAATCTCCTCTNGTAAAATCACACATATTTAAAGAAATAATTAATAGGGTGAATTAAATGTTTCTGGTAAACCTAAATCACTCCACTCAGTACTATGTCTTCCTTAAAAACAAACAAAAAAAAAACAACAAAAAAAAAAGTTTCAGTTTGACCTGATTTTTCATCCCTAATTTTTCAGCTCATACTGATGGAAATAACAGAGTCTACATAGGTTACATCATTTATGAGGAATCTCCTCTCATCCATCTCCAAATGAATAACAACAAACATTCAAAAAATAATTGAAGTTTTATATATATCCCTTGGCCATTCAGGTGGTATGGCTGGCACGAGACATAGGCACTTTAAACAGCTGTTGTGAATCTTAAGTATAAACTTCCACCCTTTGGCACACCACCAGGAAATTATGCATAGAAATATACCTGCTTTCCCTTGCAGCGGACACAAACCACGAGGTTTAATAGAGAAAAGCTGTTTTGCTGGGGGACACCCCATGCTTTGTGTGACCCTGTGGGACAAGAGGGACTGAGCGGGGCTCTGGGCTGTTGCAGGGGGTTTGTACAGCCACAATGACACACACACAGCTCCTCTTTCTCCTGCACCAGCAGGTACTGGCATTGTACAGCAATCCAGTGCCCTACAAGAGAACAACCACCACTACACACACACACACACACACACACACACACACACTTTTTCACATATTCTAGCCTTATTTTTCAAAGGTAGGCATGGTAACACAGCAGGCTCTCAGAGCCAAAGTCACACATGTTTTCTGTCCCACCTACAGTCGACTGATTGCTCAGTCAGATCTTCCCTGGTGGACAAACTCTCTTAGACAAGACAAAAGCCATCTTCTCCAGCAGAAGTCTAAAGTCCTGGCTGAAGTCTTATTCCACTTCTCTTGTGCAAGTACAGAGACACCAAATTGCTCAGAGAATCAAGGAAAGCTAATGGATATCCATGGGGCAAAACACCACCCATAGGGCTACACAAGTGCCTGTCAGGCCTTGGTTCAAGGCCAGTGTAGGCTGGGTGTTTGCTTAAACCAGACCTAACTTGCATCTTGCCATGTTTCCATGAGCCCAGGTAAATAAGCTACTGCACAGACCAGGGTGGTTGAAGGCAACACAGCAAGCAGGGGTGAGCTGAGCTCAGGCCTCAGTGTGCTTTCCAGAATCCTCTCCAAGTTCTGCTCCACTCCAACACACACATACAGACACATGGGTTTCACAGGCACTTGAGCATCCAGCTCATTTGGACTATGGCCTTAACTCCAGAAGTCAGGGACACAGACACTGAAGTGCTTCTTGTCACTGAAGCATTCTCACCTTGTCTCACCTTATGGCATTTATTGGAGATGTGTATCAGAAACTATTATTAACTGCATAGATATCACACATGCTGCTGTGTAAGAGCTGTTAGCTGAAGGGATCAATTCCCCTGCATAGATAGACTACACATTTGGGCAGGTGCAATGACCCCCCACTTGCAGAAAGGCTGACCTAAGACTGTAAAAGTGCTCCTGGAAGAGTCTGCCCAGCTGCTTCCCATCTGCAAAAAGTCCATCCAAACTGTCAGCCTGTGAACCACCACCCTGGGGATGATCCTGACCTAAAGACTGCAGGGACAGTACAAGAAAATGGTCAGAAATTTCACGTGCTTGTGCTCCCAAAGGCTGTACTGCCAAAAGCCAGCTGCTGGCTGAGGGGGCCAGATCAGGCTCCATCGGGACACACCAGGTGCAGCAACCACTCGGCTTTGCAGCACAGAGCCTGCAATGGCACCTGCATTTGCATCAACAAGGCAGAGGCAGAACAAAGCAGCTCAGTTCCTGAGCAGGAAAGACCATACCACCTTCAGGGCTCCAGCTGCAGGAATGTCAACTTGGTCAACTGCTCTCACCCACTGAAAGCTCTGTGGTCCAAGGAAGGTTGGCAGGGAGCTGGCAGACACCTTGCACAGGGACCAGGACATTTTTTGTCTTCTTGGCCAGTGGTAAACCCCAGGCAGGGCACAACACCACCATGGTGAAGGGTTTGCCCTACTTGGACCAGACTCTGAGCCTAGCTGAGCTTTGACCACCAACCCTTCACCATCACAGGAACAGCACAGGAGACACAACACTCAGAATTCTGACCAAGCAGCAGCCTGGTTTGTGCAACATGCTCAAAAACTTCCTTGGACCCACAGTTTCCCTCCTGGGTGGGACACACATTTTAGGATGCTCACGGCTCCTGCACCCAGCTTCATGACAAAGCCAACCACAGTGTTATCAGACCATGCCACTATCTGATCTCAGCTATTGTGACATTGTGACAAATCCAGCAGTATTTCTGAGACAGCAGCTACAATATGCTTTTATTAAACCTAATTAAGTAGTGTACTTCTTAAAGTGTGCTCATTCAGAGCTTCACACACATTAATGCCATCAGCTGCTTCAAGCAATCACTTAGTGCTATGCCTTTCACTCGAGGTTATTTCCACATTAGTAATTAAATTCTTGACAATTTTCAATTATAAAATAAATCAAATGCAATAGCCTACATGGGAAGTCTCAGCTCATATTCAGGGAGACCGAAGACCTTCTGAAAGGAAAAAATTAGGTTAAATACCACAGACAAGCTTCTTCTACAGTCTGGAGGACACAGAGGGACCTGTCCAATGGGCTGTTGACAACCACTCACAACCCCTGGCCTAAGCACCGAGCAACACCCAGGTGCAGGAACACCACGTGACCAGTGTCCACCAGCTGGGCACAGGATGGATTTCCCCTATTTCTGCTCATTTCCTGAACGACTTCTCCCCAGAGCACCCTTTTGTCCAAACTGAAGGTGCTCTGAAGGGAATGTGATGTGAATTCCTCTCATCTTTGCCGTGCTTTTGTTGTTAATAAAGCCTGAAAAGCAGATGTTCAAACATAAATACTTAATGCACACCATTCTCAGCCAACAAATCCCTCCGACAGCACCTAATCCAGGTGAGCATCACATCTCACCACACTGACTTTTCACAGCCTGAGGAACCTGTCGCACTGAGGAACCTGTCTCACTCACCTGTTTCACTCACAGGAAATATTCTTGTCAACCAATGACACAAGTGCCAGAGGCCTCAACTACCAATTGCATGGTCCCTCAATCCCATGTGCCAGCCTCCAAACCCAGCAGACACTGTAGGACAGGGAGCAGATCCTCCCTGATTGCTCTCAGCCTCAAAGAAGATCCCTTCTGCACAGACTTCTCCACCTCTTCGAATTTCCCCAATGGCAAACAAACCCTGTCGCTCAGAGTGAAACCATCAGGGCCATGGTGGATGAAAAAAGTACTCATAAATCCTTTCTCACTCTGGAAATCAACTGGGTTTCTCCTTCTGGAGGTATTAACAGCGCAAAGCTCTAGCCGCTCCCAGTCCTCCACCCCCAGCACTCCTCTGAACTTTCCCCAAATCTTTCCCACATGAATCAATGTGAAGACAAAGCTGGCAAAGCCTTCCAGCCCCCACCAACCAATTCCACCACCATGCTATTGGGTCCTGCTTCTGTGCTTGTCTCCAGGTGCACCGGGAGAGCAGCTCCCAGCATATCCAACAGGAGAGGGGCTGCTCGAGTGACCTCCTGTGCTTAGCTGGGGTAAGGGCATCATCTGTACAGCTGCCCAGCTTCTCCTGGAGCAGTGTGGGGTGACTGTGCTTAGCACTGTTCATTTTTCTCTAGGCTTGTGAGGTTTGGAGATTGGTTCAGATAAGCACCTCAAGCTTGCATGCTTATCTGCACCATCTCCCAAATAGCTTTGATCTGTGGGATTTGGCTGCAGCTCTCAAAGTTATCTTGAGAAAGCTTGTTCTGGGGAGAACCACTCTTGTGATTAACAAGAAAAAGCTTTCTTAGTGGCTTTGAGCATTTCCAGCCCTGGCTGTAGCCAGGGAGTGCAGCAATGTCTGAACACAGAGAGAAGGGAAAAGCCAAGTGAGCTCCTCCTTAAAACCTCACTTGGGCCCAGGTGCCATTTCAGCTAAAATCTGAGGTCCGTTATTTCATCTTGCTCCTTTTCCCCACCTTCTGTTTATGGGTCACTTTACATCACCCATATTCCTATGCAGAACTCCTGGGAGGAAAGCTGGCAGGACTGACCAGAGAAGCAAGTCACTCAATGGCCTGGGACAACCATGCAGGACAAGGGGGAAGCATTTGTCTAACTGAGGGCAAGTTTTAAATGGCACAATATTGAATTCAAAAGCTGAAACCAACAGCCCCTCTAAAACCTCTGGTGAAGGAAACCAGCTACACCTAAGTATGTGTAAATGGAGTCAGGTGCTCATTTTCCAGTTTACCTTCTGTTTAGCTAAAGTTTAGGAAATATTCGTTGGACAGAAAAGTGTCAAATGTAACTCCTACTCTTGAAAAACACCAGTGTGGATCCCACCACGCTCAGCCCACCATCACCCCATGCGAGACCTCTTCCTTGTGAGAATAACCAGGGAAGAAGAGCAAGTATTAATGAACAGGAGGAAGTACAGAATTAGCCACAAAGTTTATAGCGGGGAAACTACCCCAAACATATCTTGCTACCCTCTCATAAGAGATAAATATACATTAAAAAACACTACTCAGGGAGGGGAAAGAAGTGTGAACAGCAAAAATATGAACATGTGTTTTAAATAATTTTTTTTAATTGTTGAGGCAGTAATACTTGGTTCATGGAACTGCAATATACAGAGAGGTGAAATAAATAGCTTATATATATATAATATATATAATATAGCTGGTTTTAAAATATTCCCTTATCATTGGTGTACTAGGTCATCTTGTAGTCACTTGAATGTATTTAGCAGCATTCTCCAGAACTGAGCACAATGCAGGATCACGGAGCCGTGACACCTTATGTCGTCAGGAAGGTTACAGAAGATCCACGCGTCGAGAACTCCACAGAAATCACTCCCTGCAGCACAGACCGTCTTGTCTTGGGCCAGCGGGCAGCAGACAATAAATAGATTACTGCAAAACCAGCACTTTTCAGGGCAGGGTCTCAGAAACTTTGGGAATGAACTTTGGTTTTCTTTGGTTTTATTTATTTATTTTTAATAATTACTTTTTTTTTTCCCTCTGGGGATATGCTTGAAAAGTTGTCCTTTCCAAAAAGCAAAATAAGCACCTGTGTGTCACCAACAAGAAGTCAATTTAAATAGAGCAGTTCATTTCGTTTTTCAAGTCACAATAAATCCCGAACAGCTTTCCCCAGCATTTGCCATCTAGTCTTTTATTAATTTTTTTATTTTTATTTTTTTTTAAACACAATGTACAAAAATAGAGCTTCTTCCTTATTTTTAATGTAAAAATATTCCTCTGGTGCAGTTTTTTTTTTCTTTTTGTGGTTTCTTACTGTGACACTGTTTTTGTCTATTTTTAACTGGGGTTGGTGGGTCGTATTCTCTTAGTCCTCTTGGTGACTGTTGTGTACTTGAAAGGTTTCTGTATCTCCACTTGCCCCTTTGGGTACCTCTTCATAAAATGTACATCTTGCTGGTTTTCCCGAGTCTTGGGCCCTTTCCGTGGCCTCCCTTTTTTGGTGAATCCAACATACCAGCCTGAATATTTTGCAGACATCAGTGCCGTGTAGTTGTTTTCTAGGACTTTTTCAATGAAAACGCACTCCTTACTGGTGCCATCAGGCTGAAAAAGGGAAAAAAAAGAAAATAAATTAATTATCCAAATGCAAGCTCAGTGATCAAAACCCAATTTGGCATAAATAAAATCATCACATCTGGACTTCTTTTTTGGTTAAAACATTGCTAATAGGAGCAGTAACAAGTATCAGCTGAAATAGAAATTTGGTTTTTTTGAAGCATGAAAGCATGAGGTCATAATTTCTTTTTTTTTCCTAAATGCTCTTATCCAAGGAGAGAAAGATTTTTCAAAGAGTTTAGTTTATCCAGGCCAACTCCTTCACCTGCAAGGAAAGCAAGACATGTAGCTTTGCTTTTTTTGATTAGGAAAGAGGATGAATTGAACTCATGCCAGGGAAACATCATACTTAATCAGGAAAAAACAAAACCCCAGAATCTCCTATGGCCCAAACAACAGCTTTTCCCTTTCTACCACTTCTGGTATGTTTCTGGAAATACCTTATAGGCTTGCACCCATAACTACCCAAATCCCACTAAAATCATTACAAACATTCGTCTAAGACTTCACAGCACTTTGAAAACTCTCTCCCACCATATCCCATGGTGACACCAGGCAGATGGACCACACGTGGTGCTCCAGGGGTGAGCCAGAGCAGTGCTAGCAGCACTGAGGTCCCTGACCCCACTCCAGCCCTTGAACCTGGGAGAGCCCTGAAGTTGGTGGTTATTTCGGAGACGCTTTGCACACCCCAGGTGTGACTGACTTGCAACCCTGAGCGACATCAGCAGGGGAAGAGGCTGTTCCCATGCTGGAACAATTCCCAGATGGGATGGCATCCCACTGGCATCCTGATGTGACTGTGGCTGAAGGACTGTGTGGCATCAGTGTTCTCAGCCACCAGATCCACCCCAGCTCCACCGCCAGAGAGTGGGACATGTCAGTGCCAGATTTTACACCTCTTGTCTCCCAGGGCAGGTTTTTGTTCGGAAGAGGGTTTCATTTCTCATGGCGTAGGGGACACACAATCCTTCTCCTTTCACAGCCTTTCAAACTCACACTTGAAAGCTCTAGGAGCTGGCTTAGGAAGCCACATCCCTAAAGCACTTTCCTCCTTGCAGAGGGAGACAGGATTAGCACTGAGCTGGAGGCTTCTGAGCATCACTGCTGCTACCCAATCAACCCACAACTCGGACTCCCTTCCCATGGAGCCACTGGTTCAAGATTTTGGCAAACTAGGCTCAGCTCAGCTTGAAGATCAAGACTAACAGACTCAGAACTGGGCTCTAAATGCAGCAGGATGGACCTCTGCATTCAGGACTCTAACTTACACAGCACATCAGGAAATCACAGCACCACACAACAGCATCTTTGAGTCCTTTAGCAGAGAGGAAATTCTTCTCACCCATAACCTTCTGCCAGAAAACATATCTTGCCCTTTAACTGCTGAGTTACTGGTGTTGCACCGAGAATGTCACATGTTGTCATGCACACCAGCATTTTGGTTTATACATGAAAAGATATTAAGGAGTAGATACAGCATAAGTGTGATATGGACCATCACACAGGACTTCATCAAATGCTCAGCAAAGCCAAAGGAGGATTTCTATCATAGTATTAGCCCCATTCAGCTCCCTGCCCAAACAGTATCAGACCCTCTCAGTCTTCAGCCATTGCAGCTGTCCCACCCCGAGGGGTGAGCAGCATGAGCAGCTCAGCTCCCGAGCAATGGCTGGTCCCAGGCCCTGCTCAGGGGCTCCTCTGGGCACAGCAGAGGACAGGTCAGCCTGCTCTTCAGGAGAAGCCTTCCTAAAGAGTCCTGCACAACCACGGCAGAGTTTGGTGCAGTTTGGGGGAAGGGCAGGGGATTGTGGGACAGGAGGGAAACCCTCCAGGCCATGCTGCTCAGGCTTCCCCGCACCCCTGATCTCCAAATAACCACGTATGAGCCACAAACAGAGCTGCACAATGTGAACCATCAGGCACAGTGAGCAAGGCTGGAGTCACACAGGCAGCAACAGAGACAAAAACAGAGGATGGCTGGTCATCACCAGCCCCCAGGCTCAGCCATTCTTCCATGACTTTTAGCAGAGCTTCATTTCATCCATTCAACAATATGTGATGTTTGCCCTAAAATCAGCAGTGCACCATCCTGGCCTAAAGGATTTTGTTACCAGAGTAGTTTCATTAGGAGGACAAAGAAAACTCTGGCAATTTTTGCAACAAATATGTTAATCCAGGGCCCGTACAGGGGCTCTGCCATAGCACCAGCAGTCTCCATCCCAGACAGGCACAAAGGTCCTCATTTTACCATCCACGACTGGAAGCTCACAAATGCTTTAATGAATGGCAGAACTGGGCAAAGCTCAGTGGTTCCAGTTCCTGGGGGGGTCATTCTCCAAGTTCTGGGTTTGATCAAAGCCACATGAGTGGGAAAGGGGGAAATCAGTCAACACCACAGGGTTCCACCAGGTTTCAATGGGAAGCCATAAAACCAGCCCCAGGTTTCTCAGGGCTCAGCCCACTGCAAACCCTTCCCCAATGAGTGGAGAATTTTTAAACAATACTGTGGCTGAGATTCAAATCCACCCAAGCCCAGGTGCTGGTGAACCGGCCGGATCCATACCACAGGGGGAGCAGGTAATTGGAAGGGCTGTTCCCCCCATGCTCACGGAAAGGGATTGGATTTGAGCCCTGACCTTGTTGCTAGGAGAATTAATGCTTTTTCATGCAATTTGGGAGGTTTCTGTTTGTACTGCAATGTCAATTTCTCATGGAAAATGAAGACTGGAATGAAAAGAAAATGTGTGTAGGAGGGGAAACTTATTCTATTAATAACAAAAAAGTATTTACTTATACCTTCAAATTTGCCGACAGAGCCTAAGACGGAGACAGGAGGTGGAGGAATAACAAGGTGCAACTTCAGGCCAACCTCAGGGCTAATTTGAAGTAAACAAGGTGCATGAGATAAAATAACTTCGTTCTGGAAGAGGAAGAGCTAAATGGTTTGATAACATGAAATTACAGTAACATTTACAAGTACCTTGAGATAAATCAGGATAAGGACCTCACTTCCCCAAACAGAGCATTCCTGTATGTGCTAAGACACGTCAGACAAATGATTTTCAAACACTTAAAAGATAATTTTACAGCATCTGTTATAAACCCCAATAGAATACATCATTCACATATGTTGCCTACACCATGAAGAGCTGGACCCACGGCAATCTATTAGGGGAAAAATCAATTTATAAGAGTTTTCAATACTTTTTAAGCATCAGGTGCCCATCACTTAAAATGTAATTATATCCCTATTTAAGCCACAGCAAATCACTCCTTGGGGCTGTCAGCCAACCCCTCACTCCTCCACAGACAGGAGGGTGGAAGAGAAAAGGAAGACAGCTTCGGCCAAGCATCACTCCCTGCTCCAGCCACTGGCTCACCCTTCCCCAGGAGCTTCTAGTGCACATGATCCAGGGCTGCACCCTCTGATGTCAGCTGGGAGCTGCTGCCAAGATGCATTTCATACATACCGTGCTGGCAGAGCACTCACCCCTCAAAACATGGAGGTTTGTGTTTTGAACTGATTCTTTACAATAAAGAACTTCTTGAAAGCCTCAGAGCTGTCTGGCCCAGTGCAATGGCCTGGCCATATGATGAAAGAGACCCACATCCAGCCCCATGTCCTCGCAGGGCTTCATGGCCCTGGGATGTCCCACTGTGCCCCACTGGCTACTCCTGCTTCCTGCCCACCACTGTCCACTGGCAGCAGCTCCAGCCGCACTCCCTGCTTAGGGCAGGCACAGAGCAGAGACATAACCCTGCTCCTGCAAAGGCCATGGGCTCTCTGCAAGTCAACACCTCCTGGCACCTGTGACAAGACACCACCAAATTGCCAATATTGCTCCCAGAGGCTGCTGCCTGGCCATGTGGCTAGGCCATGCCACCATGAAGCTGACATCTTGTAGATCAGTTCTTTGCAGAGAAATAATTCAGACTATACTTAGTTTAAACACACCTCTATCACTCATGAGAAGATGTGGTATCTGTTAGCCAAATTTCTGATAAGTGACTTATAAGATGCCTGATCTAAATGGCACCTTGCACAGACACCTCTGGGGCATCGCCCAGGTCTGTGCAGAGGCAAGGAAAGCACAGCCTGAGCATCACAAAGCGCTGGCTTCCATCTCCTGGAATAACAGGGGGGGAGCAGTCCCAGTGGCAGTGAGCCACTGCCCAGTGCAAAGGCAGCAGACCAGAGTGGTCCCAGTCTTCTGATTGAGCAGGGTTAGAGCAGCAGCAGCCACCCAAGGCTCACCTTCCAGTAAAGGGTATCTCAAGTCTTTCTACAGCACAGACCAGCTCCATCCCATGTGCAGCAGCAGCACAGCTGAAGGAGCCACAGGCTCTGTGAGCATCCTGAGCTTACCAAGGAGCGGCCCCGGATTGTTTGTGCAGAGCATTTGGCGACAGGCTCTCCAGTCTTAAATGTGAAACATGTTGAACTGACACTAAAGCAGAATTAAGTGCCAAAGCATTTGCTGCTTCTACAATTACACTCCAGAGCGCTTTGGTGCTCCTGCTCTCCTTTTTATGACCCAACCTTGTCTTATTGTAGTTTGGTTTTCTCGTTTTAAGTTCTCCAAATGGAAAGGATCAAAGAGCTCTTTGTTGTCGTAGCAGGAGCGCTCCTCGGAGCGAGGCATTCCTGCCACGAACAGCTTGCTGCTCAGGGGGAATTCGCGGCAGCCTCTGTGCCACCAGCCCGAGCCAAAGCATTAGCAGGTGCAGCAGCCGCCTCCGCCTTCCCCCATTAGCCTGCCACACTAAGCCACCTGAGCAGCTTTTTATGGGAAAGGGAGGCCAGGGCAGGTTTTCTCATTTATGCTTCACAAATCTGGCTCAGTGGGCACCGGCAAATCCAAACTTCACTCGGCTTTTACAGCAACAATAAGCTCACGCAAGCGTCTCGGGTAACACCACAGTGCGGGGAGAGATGCCTCCAAGACTGAAAGGTTTCTCTGTTTGCAAAGATCGGGGCACAAATTAAGCCCTGAGAGTGATGCTGTGCTAAGCTGTTGTTAGCCAAGCTTATGTTAAAACACTTGCCCCTCCACAAACACTGCTGCAATTAAGAGCTCTCTGGGTGAGCGACTGAAGGCACTGGTGATGTGCTGCAAATGGGAACAAACACCACGAAAAACGCCTGTGACAACCCAGGAATGCCGGTTTGGCACAGGGCACAGCGAGACTCAACCTTCAAGTGAGAGGGGGATGTGTGTCTGTCTAATTATCACCTTTCTGCCAGCTCAGCCCCCAGGCTCGAAAACTGTCAAACTGTGGTGATGCCAGCCCTCCACACAAGGGAGACCATCTATCTCTGCAAGGGAAGCAAGCCCGTCCTCCTAAAAATCCTGGAGCAGTTACCGCTCAAAGGAAAGTTACCACTCAAGCAAAACATTTCCAAGAGCTACACACACCGAGGCTTTCTCAAGGAAAACCCCTGAAAACAGACTTTTTCTGCATCGATCCTTCCCTCCCCATCCACAGACAGACAGACAGACAGACAGAGGGGGTTCCCAAGCAGTGGCACCCCCACCGTGCTGGATTTCATGCCACCTCCAGGTGCAAGGTACACCCACTGAGCTCAGCAATCATTTCAAAGGGCTGCTGAAAATTTCCCTCAAAAGCTGGCACTGTTAGAATCACACAGTGCATTATACAAAAGAAATCCTGCCCTGTATTTCCAAAATTTCATAGCAGTGACAGCAGGGACAGCTTGGATTTTCAGGAGAAACATGGCTCAGCAGTCCCAGTGAGCCACTCCTGAAGCACCCCCAGCTGAGGAGCAAGAGCTGGTGCCCCCAGAATCACTGATAAACCCCCTAAAAGCCCCAGTGTGGTTCACCCAGCTGTGGTTTTGCACAAGCTCAGCTCAAAAATAGGCAATGCTCAGTCTCCTCCAGACTCACTCCACATGGCTTGGAAAATCCCGAGTGGAAGGAGGCAATACAGGAGCCGTGTTAATGTCACAGCTATTAGCACTGCCCCCTCTCCCCGTTCATACACAAACACCTTTTACAGGCAGGTCAGAAAACGATGCCAAGGTGGGTACAGCAGCTGCCAGAGCCAGCAGTGCCTGGGGAGACAGAATCATCTCGCCACACAAGAGGTCTGAGTTCTCAGTCACCCCCATGCACTTTATAGGCATTATAAGGACAGATCCATCACCAGCATCCTGATGCTCAGTATCCTGGATTTATGACAAGGCATCCTGACCACAGAGACACCTCTTGACCCAAATGCACATTCCTGCTCCTAGAGCAGGCTGTAAATCAGGGAAGCCGCATCCATAACTGCCAAGAGTCACTCAGCTTCATGTGCGTTTCCTCCAGCTCTCTGCCCTCTGAACCTGCACAATCCTCCGAGGAAAATACTTAGGAGTCATGATGGGCAGTTCAATAACAGTGTCTGCCAGCGCAGCGGAGAGGGTAATTATGTATACAGGACATCTAAGTGCATTCACGAGGAGGGGAGGGAACACAAAGCCCACGTGGAGGAGATTCTCCGATGAGAGGGCACCCCTCCATCCAGAGCCCCGTTCCAAAGCAGTAGTGCCCACGTTTGTCCCACCTGCCCACACGCACTGGGAACATCCCAGCTCTCCTGAAAGCAGTCGAAAATGGGCACAGTGTTGCATGCATGGGACAGGACATGCAGGCTTGGCAGAGTCCGGTCCCTGTCTGTGCCAAACACAAGCTACAGGAACGAAGGAAGGAAGAGAACAATTTAAATTTTTTTCTTTCCTTCTACCTTTCATCCCAAAATTCCACTTCTATAACTAAGTTCACTAACCCTCACTTTGCCCTAGAAGAGCATTCTGTCGCAGGACAAACACGAGGACACCGAGATGAAAGGAGTCTCTGTAGGGATGCACCAAGCAAGGCTGAGGTTACACCAGGACATGCCTCCTAACCCGCTCCTTCTGTCACAACCACACTTCCTGCCAACGGTGCAGCAGGGTGGCCATATCCGGAATTAAGGCAAACTGGGTTGGCTTCACCTGGAAAGATGCACATTTGGTTGACAGACATTCCTAAATGCACCTCAGAGAGCTGCAAATACTTACTATTAATTAGGAGAAACATCAAGTATGTTTTAAATGAACTTTATTAAACCAAAGAAAATTTAGAAAAACTTCGAAAGTCAAAACTGCAGGTTTCCTGCACTAGGAAACTACTGCACTTCAGGAGATCTGAAACCACCGGTAGGTTTCAGATGTGATATCTGAGCAGATCTGTGGCATCTACTATTACCTGCACCTACCCGGTCCAGTTACAGCTATGCTGGGGGGTGCTACATATGCTAAGGGCTGGGAAGGCATTTTTACCCATCTGCACAAAGCACGGTTAAGTGCTCTGCTGGGGTTTTGCTGTGGTTCTTTTCCAGCAGTCACTTCCAGCCTCCACGGACCAGCCCTGAACTTTCTATAAAAGTTGTCTAAGAGCAGCAGCATATTTTGTGATTCTGTGAAATAGGGAATTATGCCGCTACTGGAATTTTCTTTTTAAGTTTTTTAAAACATCAAGTCTAGATCATGAGTGGAGCAGGATAACGGGACTAGAAAAGTTGCTGACCCCACAGCAGGCCCTGGATTGATCCCAGGTTTATTCACATTAAACAAACACGAATACTGACCTTGTAACTTATCGTTTCAAATGAAAGCAATTTCATCTAGTCAACATTCCAGTAGGGACACCAGTTTCCCTGGGGCAAGTTTAAATCAGTGGAATTTAGAACCAAGAAAGGTCATTGATTTTCTGCAGGATGGCACTAGTTCTCTTCATGTTGAGTTATATTACTAAGAAAAGACACGAATGAATAATCAAATCAAGTGCCATCCACAAAAACTGACCATCCAGAATTGTTCCAGCCTGTGAATGACCAACTTCCATCTGTATACAACAAATGCAAGGCTTGAGACTTGTTCTCCCTTAGGAAAGCTTAGTATTTTCTGGTACCCAAAAGACAATGTAAGAAAATCTCATGAACAAAAATGTATTTGAGCAAAAGCTACTTTCTTGGACCTTAAAAATAGGTTTGTAACAGCCATATCAAATGGACTATATTTTGCTATTGTTGGAGCACAGGTTTTATCCTCCACTTCGAAATTAGCCTCTATTTTCTGACTTCATCTCCAAAAACAGTGAGCCAAGTAGAAACAGTCCCTGAAGATCAGGATCCACCTGAATGTGATCTTGGCTGCATCCGCTTGAGGAAGACAAGGTTGCACTGCTTTGTTCCTTCTTGCGAGTTAAATACATCAGTGTATTTGCTAAGTAACACTTAGAAGAAACATCACCCTCAGTTTAGAGATGCTCAAGACCAACAAAAAATTGTGCTTGGGAGATGAGATACTCTGAGGAAAGCAATTAAATTCAACTTGATAATTGTCAGCACAAGATGCACACAGAAGCACACACTCTCCACCCAGAGAGGGTAAGGCATAACTAGGGCTCAAGGGTTCCCACTGGTAATTTTAATTAACATTTAACCTTAGGGAACTGAAATATTCCAACATGACACACAGCTGCAGCCACCAAGAAGCACAGGAGATGGTATGTTAGCAGCTTTATGGTGACACTTGCTCCCTGAACACAGAAAGGATTCAATTAAATTATCCTGCAGCTTTCAAGAAGATGGTATTTCTCCCCTTGAAGGGAATACAGAACTTCCAGCCAAGGGATAAGGAAAAGATTTAGAGGTCAAGCTTACAAGCTTGGTCTGCAAAGTAAACCTTGACTTTGCAAAGCTCAGTGTGAGAGAGAACACAAGCTTCTTAGGAATATCCTAAGGAAAACATGACATTTCCTAAAGAGAAATCACAAGAAATCTGTAAACCTGTTACACAGCTCTGTGGTGACCAGACACAGCCTGGGCCAGTGCTCATACCCTCAGCAGAGAACCTGCGAGTCTCTATCATAAAGATTATTTAATGAAGAAGGCTTTTGTTTGAGTTTTTGGTTGTTTTTTTTTTTTTGGTTGGTTGGGGTTTTTTTTTGTTTTGTTTTTGTTTTTTTAAAAGGACCTTTTGCTTTATTTCAGACCAAACACTAAAAGTATTATGGCTCTGCTAAGAAGCTTAACTGGAGAAGTTCATATATGGCTAAACATAACTACGAGAACCTCTTGACCATGTGGCTTGGCCTGTGAAAACACATATAAAGCATCAGTCCCATCTCAGAGGGTCTCACTACCACCCAAGGAAGCCCTGCTCGCAGGACTCACAGCTCTTGTCAGACACAGCTCCTCCATCCACTGTGTGGTTAAACCAAAGCTTCTTTACCTACTGCGTAGTTAAAGCCAAACCTTCTTCTCTACACACTGTGTGGTTAAAGCCAAACCTCCCATCCTTGCTTAGCCCGCAGGGATCAGCATCCAGCTGGAGTGCTTAGAAAATGGCAAGAACTGAAGGTAGCACTTTGCATAGACCTTAAGCAGTCACATTACACTCACAAGATGTTAGAGGATGTCCAAACAGCACTGTCAGTGTTCTGACTGGCAAAGCAGCTAAGTACAAACCCAACCCCAGCGGCACACTGTGGGCATAAATGTACCTAATGAGCTGCACTGATGAAACCCATGCAATAAATGCATCAGACCATGTAGATAAAATATACAAATAGCATGGACAAAGGATCAGCAAAGAGAAGGCACTGGCAAGTGCCTCTGTGGTGACATAAGCCTCTGTCCCTATCCAGTGCCATGAACACCACAGCCTGCTGGCTCAGACAGCCTTCAAGTCTGTGGCATCCAAGCCTTGTGCACACACCAACTCAGTTAAGAACTGGTGCAGTGTCAAGCATTTGTGAAACACTGGGGTCTTCTCCATACAAGCACATTTCTTCCATCTCCTCAGCCTCTTGTGCCACGTGACCTCAGGCACTGCCAGCATTCCCCAGCCACCCCAATCCTCTCCAAGAACTCTCCCATCACTCCTTCCCAAGACTTGCAGCTGTTCAGTGTTTATCAGCATCCTCCAGACTTCTCTGTCTCCTGCACAAGGAGCATTCAAATTACCTCTACTCTTCCCAAGATACCAAAATCAGTCACCTGCTATCCCACACCACTATAAACCAGCCAATCTTCTACAAAACTCATTACTCGCAATCACATCATTTTCCCCTCTCCGTCCCACTCCACAGAAACTCCTGCAAACAAGTCATCACGAATACAGAACCAGGACAAAGCCCATAGCTCATGATGAATATTAATGCTACAAAGGTCCAGCAAGCTCACACAAACTTCCACCACTCTGAAGAGAACTGCTGCAGCACTGGAGCCCATCCCTTTCTGTGCCACAGCAGCATCAGCAGAATGAACACTGGAAAATACTTTTGCTGGGCTCAATTGTAAATGGTTTCTTGGGAATCATCACACAGAATCACAGAATATTATGAGTTGGAAGGGACCCACAAGGATCATCAAGTCCAACTCTTAAGTGAATGGCCCATACGGGGATCAAACCCACAACCTTGGTGTTATTAGCAACAGGCTCTAACACAGTTGCGTCATCCAGAGCCAGGATTCCTGGAAAAGCTGGTTGCTGCTGCTACTGCTCAAGGGCAGGAGCTGTCCCAGTGGGGCTACTGCTCACCAGGTGTGCAAACCCAGCACAGCCATACCCCCTTCAGGCTGTGACACCTCATCCCTGTGCCTACACCAGAGCCATCACAGCCCCTGGGGCAGGTGCAGGATGGGGTCTGGCCAGCCCTGAGCACATTACACCCACCGAGAAGTGACATGACAAATTACTGTGAGACGGCATGATAACAACATCCCTACCATAATGTCCATAGCATCCAATAGCCCCTCCTGGGGAAGTCCTCTGACATTTCCAGCACTGTAAAGATCTGAAACTGCAACCAATGACCCAGATGATACAAACTCCACCAAATCCAGCATCCACAGAAGCTTGAATGCAATGCTTAAGGTTGGCCAGTAATGAGAAAGGAGCAGCTGTGGAAGGCTGAAGTGCTACCCAAAGCCTCATGATCAGAGAATCACAGAATACAGAGCTGGAAGGGACCCATCAGGATCATCAAGTCCAACTCCTGGTCCTGCACAGGACACTCCAACAATCCCATCCTGACCCTGAGAGCCTTGGGGCTGTGCCCACTGCCCTGGGGAGCCTGGTCAGTGCCCACCACCCTCTGGGGGAAGAACCTTTTCCTGATACCCAACCTAACCCTGACTCGGCTCTAGCCATTTCCTCAAGTCTTGTCACTAGTCACAAGCGTGCAGAGACTGGTGCTGCCCTTCTGCTTCCCCTCGGGAGGATGTTGAAGACCGCAATGAGGTCTCCCCTCAGTCTCCTCTTCTCCAGCTTAATGCACCAAGTGCCCTCAGCCACTTCTCCTGTGGTCCTTCCAGACCCTTCACCATCCTCATGTGCCTCCTTTGGACACTCTCCTACAGGTTTAGATCTTCCTGCCATTGTGTCCCCTCAAACTGCCCCACTATTGCAGGTGACGCCGCCCCAGTGCAGAGCAGAGCAGGACAATCCCCTCCCTCCCCTGATGCCCCCAGGACAGGGATGTCCCTCCTGGCTCCAGGGCACTGCTGACTCGTGGCCAACTGGCCACCGACCAGGACCCCCAGGGCCCTTTTCACAAAGCTGCTCTCCAGCCTATTGATGATGTTTGGGCAGTTGAGTGGAGGAGAATGGTTGCTGATTTTAGCTTCCACTTCTGCTTTTAATTTCATGAGAATCTCAGCTTCTAAGTTTTCAGAACAATAATTCACATTTTTTCCCACGTGTTGCAGGAAAAAAGCCTGATCAGGTGAACGCAGAAGATTCTAATGGCTTAACCAAAAGAAAAGTGGTTTTGGCATCTCACTGCTTTTAACACCTTTGCAATCCTGCAGGCCCTGATTCCAAATTTGTGAACACCTGAGACTGGTTTCGGATCAGATCCCCCTGTTCAAAGTATGGCAGGGTGCAAGACTGCTTGGCTTCAGGCTCCACTGAAGGCATTTATTTAGATGACTTAAACTAGAACAAACTCACAGGGGAGCAAGAGCCCAGGAACAATTCCTTTTAAAAAAGGACCAACCCCCCTATACAAAGAATCAGACTGCAATTCAAAACAAGATCTGAGTGAGATCCAGCAAAAGCCATGTCAAGTTTTGCTTTCAAATGAGATGCCAAGTTAGAACAGTTTATGGCTGAACACAACACAGAGAGATCCACAAAATGCATGCTATTAAACCCGACACCCCACTAATTCTGGTCATGTTTATGTTGCAAATTCAGCATTCAGCCCCAGAAATGGTTAGGTTTTACTGTGCAACTTGGGGAAAAATACTGGATAAGCATCAAACCCCTGTGAAACTCAGAGTTTGCCCCAAATCCAAGATGCAGTTAGGTGTGGTTTTAAATATAAAAGCAAATGCCTCATCTATTGTATCAGAGTTTCAAGCCGCAAACCTCGGTGTGCCCCTCCCAGCAGCTCTGCAGCACACCTGGCTGCCAGGATGCACCTGCACCAGGAGGACTCACACCCAAATGCCATGCAGGAATGGGCACATAAAGGGCATAGGGCTTGGAGCCCATCCCTAAGTCTCCTTGCCTCAGCCCCCTGGCCCTGGTTCCCCACCAGCAGTATTTCAAAGGCAGCTTTTCAAGGAATCTTAACCTCAACCTTGACCAAAGCCAACTGATGAAAAAGCTGTTCCAGGTACACCAGTAAGGCTTTGGAGAATCACCTGGTGTCTCCCACCCAGGTAAGTCTCCTTGTCCTACAAAGGGCAGCTCCCACTGAAGCCCCTGGAGCTCCTGTAACACAACATGCTCCTTCTCCCATGAGGCCAGAGGGGTTGTAAAGAGCCAAGAGCACATTCAGGGGCCATAGTGGGCTCCTTCACTCTTTGATGCTGTCAGAGTTTTTTTAGCCAACTTTCCTGACTAAACACATACATGCTTCAAGAAAACCCCCATTTTAAAGCTGTAATGTAAACAACCCCAAATTATTACTATCCCCTAAAGGCTACTGCTGGCAGTCATCAGTGATAAAGCTCTGCCAGAGCAGTCTGGCATCTAGCAACAATTTGTTTGTTGTCCTGCAAAAATACAGAGAGCCTTGCCATATGGTATTAGCAACTTTCTGGTAACATTAAGAAATACATTGGCTTGGAAAGCAGTTATCACACCAGAAAAAAATCTTACATCTGAGAGGCACATCTATGCTGTAAGTGACACCAGCACAGTGGTGCTGGTCAGGGCTGGGGGAGAGGTGGCCAGCACAGCCATGCCACCTCCAACCCCCAGCACCAGTGACATGCCCCTGGCACTGCCATGCTTTGGCTGGCACAGCTTTTTTTTCAGGAGCTGGACTGTGCTTGAGGGCACAAGCTCAGCACTGCTTGTCAGTGCGTTGTGAGTGCTGGGAGACCTCCAGCACTGCAGATGTGGCAACAGCAAAGCTGCGCCCGGAAGCCATCCAAATTACCTGTCACTGGTCTGAAGCACTGCCTCAGCCACCCAACTGGCCACAGCTTCCCACCTGTCACCAAACACCTTTTCCCTGCTGTTCACATTAAGCTCAGAGAATGGAGGAATAAAACCAAACTCACTAAAATTGTTTTTTAAAGTTGTGTTTAAAAAAATAATACACATACACTACAAATATTTTGAGAGCGTATGAGGATTTTAAAAGAAAACCTAAAGAGAGACAGTGCAAGTCAGCATGTGGATTTGGTGGGAAATCACCTATTTTATAGGATCACAGGCTCTCAGGCTTCAGTTCTTAGAAGGAGCAGAACTGAAGCAATGAGCAGGTATTTCAGGATACAACTTCAGTGCTCTCACTTTCTGTACAGCTGGCAGGGATGGTCTGTGATAGACCTCATTCTATCACTTTTCTAACTCTACTGTTTCTGGAGTTTCCTCCATAGCCACATCATATGTCACATGAAGGACTCATCCCCTTTTCCAGCAGTGCAGGAGTTACCTGCAGAGTCCAGACTACAGCCACAGCACGTTGAGCAGCATCACATGGGAGCACAGCACACAACAGTTACCACACCACCTCAACTCCACCTGCACTCTGAGTCCCATCCCAAGCTAGAGAGATGGGTTCCAGCACCACCACATGCTTCTCCTTCCTGGAAGAGCTCAAGGAGTCACTTAATGCACCAAGAGATGGAGCTATTCTCAAAATGAAGCCAACAGGGAACAATATTGCTGCTGGATGTGGGAAAGACATAATCCATCTAATGCCATAAAAGAACATTAGTGGGATTGCTTACAGCATCTTCTGAAAACACTTCTGGATCAAATCAAATATGTTCTTAGCTCTTTCCCCATTCTTCTCAAATCTTCTAGATTCCTTCCAGCCATTACTTGCTTTCCCTGCTTCTGTATCTTACTCTGCAAAGGGCTGCCTCCCTTGCCACAGTCCGCAATGGCACCCTCACCTCCCACATGGCAGCTCTGCAGGGAGCCAAGGTCCATTCTCCCCTGTCCTTGGTTAGCCCAGAAGAACAGGCCTGTTCTCTCCACTCCCTTTATAGCTGGGAGTGTAAACTACCCTCCTAATGGATACCTGATATAGCCTAAGTGCTAGCATAGACCAGACTGCCTGACCCCACAGGTGGATGGCAGAGAAACACAAGGAATTCCCTGGGAACAGCGCCTGGGGGCCAGGAGATGCTCTACTCACCAGGTACCAGCCCTAGCAGTGCCTAAAGGAAGGGCAGAGCTCTGGTCATTATGAAATGGTGCCAAAGGATCCAGTTCAACCTTCACAGAGACCCCTGACTGCCTGCAAATGCTCTTCTGATGAGAGCACTGGGACAGGGCAGGGAAAGGCAGTCTCTGCAGCCTCCTGCCATTCTGGGGAGCTCAAATTTGCTCTAAGAACAGGCTCAGCAAGAGCAGTCAGAGGTGGCCAAGCTCACTTAACAGCCACCTGCTCATGCCTGGGCTGCTATTCTTTGCTCCTGGAGACTTCAAAGACTTACCTTTGGCAGCCTTCGACAAGCATGAAGTCTCCACTCTACTGATGGCCTCATCTCAATGCATGAGCTAAGAGAAGCTGGAGCAGAGAGAAAAAACACAGACAGAGTCTCCAGGAGAACCAACAGTTAGAAACTCAAGAGCTCCTCCAAAGAGACCATCAGCTTCTCTTTCCCCATAGAACTGAATTCCTGCCAATATTAGTGCCAATAGTTCTTGTGTTCTAGGTGGTTAGTCGCCTTGTGCCTTTCACAAGTGGACAAGTCACATCGTGCCTTTCCTTGGAAGAAGAGCTGGACCTTTCAGGGTCCTCTTCTCTCCCATGTTTGTAAGAAGACTGAGATAAGCAGGATTAATAATGTTTAAAAAGTAAAAAAAGGTTCTTGGAAAAGTACCTAGAATTCTTGTTCTGAGTTTTCGTATTTTTATGTCTCTCCCTGTAATATAATTCCACCATAAAGCCTGGAGAAGAGAAGACTGTAGGGAGAACTTATTGCAGCCTTTCAGTACTTAAAGGAGGTTAAAAAAGGTGGGGACAAACATTTTAGCAGGGCCTGTTGCAACAGGACAAGAAGCAATGGTTTTAAACTAAAAGAAGGTAAATTTATATTAGATATAAAATTTTTTTACTGTGAGAGCACTGGCACAGGTTGCCCAGAGAAGCTGTGGCTGCCCCATCCCTACAAATATTCAAGGCCAGGTTGGATGGGGCTTGGAGCAATCTGATCTAGAGGAAGGTTCCCCTGTTCACAGAACAAGGTGATCCTGAAGGTCCCTTCCAACGCAAACCACTCTGTGATTTTATGATAAAGTTCAATGGTCCATAGAAAACTCCAGAGAGATCAGAAAATTCAGGATCTACAATTTTTTGTGTGCACACATAGAGGCACCAAAAACCCACAAGCAAAAAGACCCATTTGGTCAGAAGTTAAAAAATAAATGTTTCTTGGTCCTTCTTCAACATAACACCAATAACCCACAAAGAAACACAATCCAGTTCTTTTTCCCTGCGTACTGGTCACCTGTAACAGAGAAGTCATTCCTGTACAACACCTGCCCTGTCTCCTGTTTTCATAAGCAGCACATGGAGCATCGCTGACCTCAGCAGCTGCACGTGTTACAATACAGTCAGCAGTCTGCCTAAAATAACTCTGAGCTCTTTGGTCAACACTGGCCATGAACACACATGTGGAAACATCTGAGCGAGGAAGAAAACACAAGTTTGGGTTCTTGAGAAGGCTCCATCAGATGGTCTCTGCTCAGAAATGCTGGTGTAGGTGCAATTTATCATAAATAAATATAAAGAAGCAAAGGCTGCTCTTCTTAGCCCTCGGGGTTAGTGTGCTTTCCTGCAACACAACGAGCTCCAACGTGAGGAACAAGCCCTATCCATCTCTGGAGCTCTTGCGTTCATCACCAGTTCCATCTGAGAATAACAACATGCTCCAGACCACAGTACACTTTCTAGGTGATTATGGGACACAAAAGGGACTAAATTCAAAGCAGGTTTTCAACTGGGGGGAACCCAAAACTGCTGACTGAGGAGCAGAATAAAGCCAGATGGCATGTGCGGGTATTGTTGGGGATTATGCCGTGTAAGGCAATAGGAAATGAGCAGAGGAAAAGACCTGGTTTGGTCCCATGGCTCTTCTCTTGCCAAATGAACATACTGGGACAACTGTGAAACAATCAGTTTATGGGTTTCATTCCCCTCCACCCCCAGACTGAACTTAAATATTTGTATAAGCCCAGGCGTAACTTTTATCTAATGTTTTCCTTGGGGTTTACTAGCTGTTTAGAGCATTCAAGCTAAAAAGCATTCCCTCAAACTCTTGCCACAAAGAGAGCTGAAACTATGATACTAATTAAAACCACACTCTTTGGTATCAAGAAGACATGTTATTATTTTCTTTTTTTGCTCATGAGAAGCTGTTAATATGGGCAACACGTCTGGAACATTTTCTTTCCAAATGCCATGTCCCATACCCCCTCTGGCTCAGGTCGGCTGCTTTGTGAACTTGTCAGCAGGCTGGGGTGGGAAGGCTCATATTTACAAGAATAGACTTACTTATATTTTGTAACAAACCATTTGCCAACTTAATGCTATAAAAAGCATATTGGGAAAAAAAGGTTCATGCTGCGTAAAATGTGATGAGCTAAAGAACTGCCCTGCCTTGGCACCCAATGGGCCAAATCAAGGGATGACCCTTAAATACATACTACATACAAATATAAAGTATGTTTTGAAAAAAAGGTGCTGACTTTGCCAGGGTGCTCCTGGGCACTCAGCACAGAGCAGGAAAGGCTGTGGACTGCACAATGTGCCACTGCTGATCCACCTGGGCAAAGAATAAGATTTTGTGCTCATTTTACCCTGTCTAATTTGAGTGCTTCTAAGGTCTCTATAAGTGTGGTATCAGCACCTCATAAACATTAATAAAATTATCCTTGTAACGTTGCAGGGAAAAATGCTATCATCATGTTTAAAGGATGAAAAATTAAGGCACAAAATAATCAAAGACAGGTTTGTGTGCAATGCAACCTTTGAAAGCATCCGATGTGTATCCTGAGAGGCCTAAATGTGGTTAAAACAATTAATTTCCCTGTCTGAGATCAAACAGGAGTGTCTCATGAAGTGTTGTAACCGCCCTGCACAAGCGCAGGCAGCAGAGAGACCCGGCTGCTTTGGTCCCCTCGTCCCAGAGCACCCATTCTCAAGTGTCTCCCAATTCCAAGCAGGGCCCTGGATGCCTCAACAAGCAGCTTCAAAGCGGGTCAGGCACCACGGCCACGCTGGCAGCAAAGGATTGGGGCTCAGGCTGACAGCACATCCACACTGCTCCCGAGGAAGACACAGGTGGGAGGAGGGAGGGACCTGCTGGGAAGGCAGTGCCCGCAGGTGTCAGTCCCAGGAACAGAGAAATAAGTAATTTTTCATGAGAAGCCATTTGGTTTCTGGTTTCTGTTTGGGAATGTGGCTTTCGCTGCCTTGACTCAAAACAAAACTCAGCTTCCCTTTTTCACAGCCACAAAGATGCCAGATTTGAATGCCGGGTGGTGCAGAGGGTTTGGAAGGCTGGGATGTTTTATTTTACAATTTTTTTGGTGGTAATTTAGCTTTGCACAAGCCCCTGCCTCGTTAGCAAGCCTCCAGCTTCGCCAACAATACAGAAGAACTGCCTAAATTACAAAAACAAGATAATACACAAAAAATATGATTTCGGCAAAGAAGCTAAACTAGATGGGTAAACACTGCAATTTCTTACATGCTTCCACTGAGGGGGGATCCAAAGTAATAAGACATTCCTGTAACACTGAACTGTGAGGCCCAGCCCCAGCACGACGCTGGGATTCCAGTATGGGCTCTGTCACACCATCCCCTGAGAGGAAGGGGCCTTAGGTTGCCTACACACCCCCAGCATGAACACCCAGCACAGTGCTCCACTTGCCCTCTTGTTGTCATTCTCCCTCCAAAAGGAATTTTTGAGGGAAATTTGTATTTGCATTTCGCCCAGAGAGCGATCAAGTGAGGAGGTTACCCTGGAGGTAGCCACGGCACTGGGATGCTGACATGACATGTCACGACAGCTGAACGCGACCGTGACGCACGAACCCTCCACACGGGAGGCACCCCCGGAGATCTCGGCTGGGATCGGCTGCAGGGCGGCTTCCCAGGGGCTGCGGAGGCTCGGGGGGCATGGGCAGCCTCACAAACCCCACACCCCTCCATTCTGCTTCTCATTTGAGGCTGACAGGCAAAGCTCGAACACATCATCACAGCCTTGAGGAGGCTGCTAAAGGTAACACTCAGGTTACAAATTAATTAATAGGAAACACTTACCTTCCCCACTAGCTTGCCTTTCCTGTTCATGCAAAGGTAGAAATCTGTCTCCTTCCCTTTGATCCGGACTTGACTGCCAAAAGTGTCTGTTTCCACTAGAAGCTGGGCTTGTAAAGGAAGAACAAAAAAAAAAGCATTTACCATTGTGGTCCCATTAAGGCACAGGGTGCAAAGTGCAATGTACCACTGCCTCCAGCTGAACCACCCTGGGATGCTCCACACAGGAACAACCCGAGGGACCACCCAGGGGCTGAGCTCACGGCTTGGTCACAGGTGCAAAACTGACACCTTTCCACAAACTCCTGTGTGGATGGTCCAGGTTTAATGCTGGTTTTAGCACAGAGTAGGCACATACACATGTGTGCTCATCTGTCCACACCAACCCTGCCACCCCATCAGCAATATTAGCTTGATGCTAATAGAATCACAGAATCACTTAGGTTGGAAAAAACCTCTCAGATCATCAAATCCACCTGTTCCCCCAGCAGTGCCATGGCCATGATTAAACCATGTCCCCAAATGTCACATTTACATGCCTCTTAAACACCTCCAGGGATAGCAACTCCATCACTGCCCTGGGCAGCCTGTGCCAATGAAAGTGCTCTCCCTCACACTGCAGGAGGGTTCTTGGAGGGTAAGAACAAAGATTTTATTGTCATGAAGATGAAAGATTGGCATGACAAGAAAAAAATCCTTTTCCCACAGCCATCAGCCCTCAAACACTGCACAGAAGTGGGTCAACCACACGATCCTGGTGCAAAATATCGCAGCGATCTCCTGACGACCACCACAACAACTAGCAGGGGAAAAATCTGGCACTGCTTGTTCTGTCTGATACACACCCACAGTTCAAATGTCCTTCACGTCTAGCTGTGCTTCCAGGATGTCACAAACTGCCTTCTGGCAGACCAGGTCTTCAGCTCTAGCTGGGAAAACTACGGTCAATCTCACAGTGTCTCAGACATTTATAGATGCTAGAGCATCACCAGGAGAACAGATTTCTGCTGCATCTTCCTAAACCATCTGCTCTGACACAGCTGTATCTGCAGAAGGGGCTGAGCTGCCACCCAGATGAGCAATGGGCCATCACCATCATCTCAAAAACCCAGACACATCCAAATCCAGCCTTTTATTCCAGCCGTAATCTAAACACAAATTCCAGTCATGCTCAAGATTCAGATTCCAGGAATTTCCCTGGAGAGGCAGGAACAGGCAGACTGGACATTTTGGTTCAGATCCATCTCCGATACGGAGGGGGAGAAAGGAGACATAGTTGAAACACAATGCAAGAATGTGTAAGTGTCAGCAAGTGCAACTCCACGGTCCTGCTCTGGAAATACTCACACTTGTAAGATTCGAGTCGTGCTGTAGAAACGCAGCTTTTGCCAAACTCTGGAGAATGTTTGATCTATACTGCAAAAAGTCACATTCTTTTTGGCATTCATATTTCAAGCTTTAAAGCCCTCTAAGAGCAAATACATTCATTGTAAGGATTTACCATGGGAATAGAAATGGGAGTTTGTTTCACTTAAAAACATTCATATTTTTCCCACTAGAAAAGTCATCTTTTGGCTTCTGCAGCAGTGCAAATATCACAAACCTTTAAATCACAAGGGCCCTAAACAGAGTTTTCCATTTGCAGCTCAGTCACATCTGCAAGTTCAGGGGTTTCCAGTTACTAACTGCTAACATTTATTTAGATATATTTGTTAAACCTGTTATCACAGGGGATATTTAAATTTTAACTTCTTTCTGACAGCAAGTGGGGTAATGTCTGTATTACAGCAGAATATTACTTGCAATCATGCACAACTATGGATATTTATCCAAGTTTTTCAGAAATGCATCATGGATTTGGGGATCTGTGATGGAGAGCAGCTTGCAAGGAACAACTGGGTGCTGCATGCTTTCTCCCCACACCTGCCAAAGTGGTATCCAACCTGTGACCACTTCTGCAAGGAAGGGCCACAAGAGCCAGAAATAACCCATCATAGTAAGGATATCAAGCTGAGCTGAGCCAAAGCCGGGAGGATGGCACAGGGCCAAAGACAGGTCCTCAAGGGGAGGCTGACCAACATGGTATATAACCTGGGGAATGCCCACTGCTCCAAGAAGTTCAGGGAGGCTGCTCAGATGCAACACAACACTAAAAGGCAAGAAAACTGCAAAGGTACAACCATCTATCTTTAAAGAGGTGACTCTGAAAGGGGTTCCCTTCACACGAGCAGAGGAGAATGGTCAACCTCAGAGAGGGAGAGCAGCAGCCAGCACACGAGTGAGGGTTATGGACCCAGCAAAGACTGGTCCAGGAACCATGGCCAGCATGCAGAGAACTAAGGCATTGCCCACAGATTCACAGTGTTGAAACCACCCAGGCACATAAGCAGATGTGGGACCACCCGCCAAAGGGGTCAAGTGAAGGCTCCACATAGGCAAGAACAGGATGCCACAAGTTCCCTTCGAAGCTGCAAGGAATTCCCCATCCATTCCAGCCTCAGTCCTGCAACTAAAGCTGCTGAGAAGAACACTGAATATCAGATACCAGCTTTGGCCATCCAAAGTAGGACCTAACACTGACAGAACCCTCCAACACGAGAGCCTTGAGCTGCAGTCCCAGTGGGCAGGCAGAGGCTCACACCTCTCTGACACAGGTCCCCAGGGGCAGCCCGCACTTAGATGGGACAAACATGGGGCACACCAGCTCACATCCCCCACCCCTTGCTCTGCAGCCAGTATGAGTAATATCCAAGCTGATTTTAATTTGAAAAATATCACCTTAAAAAGATGCCGGTTCCCTGCTGTGAAAATTAAAACCATCTGGATGGAGTGATTTCAAATAATTAATCTAGGTCTCCTTTGGCACCGCTACTAATTAAAATATGATACCTTCCTCCCCCTTTTTAAATAAAAAATTAAATAAAGTTTAAAGATCTAATAAAATAATGTCATAATTTAGAACTAAATGGAAGTCACCTTTCCTGCTAGCTGCAAAGGTTACAGCGGCCTGAGATCCCTCCCAGGCTGGTGCCACAGCCCAGCCTGAAGAGCAGTGGATAAGCAGCAATCAGTGAGACACCCATGCCAGCAAACACACCAGAATCCACAGCCCAGCACCCTGACGAGATGCCCAGAGATCATCCTGCACCCAATGGCTAGGAGTGGAAAGCACAGGGAAAGAGGTTCAGCAGATGATGCCTGATCCCTGCTGTGACCTGAGCTACCCCAGTACAGGCCAAGGCCACACAGAGGTACCCACTTTTGAAAAATCTGAGTCTTAAGATGTTGGAAACACCTTATTTCTAGGGATCCCTGACTGCCTTTCCTACAAGGGAGGCCAGTGCAGCTTTTGGGTGGGTTATAACCCAGATGGCTTCCAGTTCAGCTGATGCTTCTTTGTACAACAGGCATTTCCGTAAATTCTCTGGGGAGCAGGGACAAGGACCTTGAACAACGCATCTAAAATCAGCTGGGATGAATTCCAGCCCTGAGCTCTGCAACAAGAGTTCCTTGAAGGTGGAGGCTGACCCAGCACAAAGGGCTTCTGGTGTTTCCCACTTCTCTCACATGCAGCAGCAGATAAGCTCACTTACCAACAACCCATTTTAGATTAATTCAAACTGGACTTGGCATCTGTCTTGTCTCTGTGATAAAGACACCATGGCCAATGAAAGCACCATGGAAAATCTGAAAGAATTTCCATGGAGAGCTCAGGTAAAACGAGTCCCATGATGCTGGAGCAGCAACCCCACAGCATTCTGCTGCTCAGCACACCTGACTTCCAGCTCCATCCATCCCTGGATACACTATACAGAGATTACAATGTTTATTTTCAAAGGCCCTGTACTCCAATCTTCAGATCAGGTATTATTGTTTAAATTCTTTGACAGCTAGATATTCTGATTTATTTTCCAGGGCGGGAAAGCAAAAGAAAAAAGATGTCTTTAGAGGGTGAGATCTCCTGCTACATGCTTTTGCCTTGTTGGCCCATTTAACCTAAACCTTCCTGAAAACTCCCACTGGAAGAGACTGGAATTCCTCACAAGTCTAGGTGAAAAGGATTACATATATATATGTTGAAAAGCTATCTTCCAACTAAGAAAACATGAAGTCAGGGAGATATGTGAAGGTGGCAGAAAATATGCCAGATTATCTTTCAAATATTTCCTGGGAGTGGGAGGACAGGAGCCAGAAATGCACAGGGAAGGAGAGAAGAAAGAGGGCACCTGAGAAGTGTAAGGTTTACATGTACCTATCACAAAATCCTCAGTTTCAGATAAATAAAGAGAGAAAGGGGAAAATGCAAGGAGTGTGCAAAAAGACTGGATACTTCGAGTCTATCCACTGTTGTCAGGTTTTTTTTTTTTCCTTTCAGGTAAAAACCTGGTAAAAGGAGCCACAAGCCACAAAGAAAAGGAACTACAGACACACTGCTCACAGGCACTCTGAAGGCAGCAGCTAAAACAGATTTTCAGGGGAAAAGGCTCTCACAGGTGACCTAGATTTTGTTGCACACTTTTTTCTGAAACAAAGTCAGGGAAACCATTCTTAGACTTGAAACCATTTCCAGTGAATGAAGAGGAAGGATGTACTGATACCTCGAGGCTGGGAGCACAGCATCTGGGAGAGAGAGTAGTTTTCCCATTTTGTTGCTGCTATGAACCAAGACAAAGCACATTTCCATAGTTCATAATGCATATATCACACTTGATGAGAGAGTAGAATCCACTCTCCTTTAAGACTGAATCTTCTCATGTGACTCCCAGCACAGGCAAGGGTGCTTAAAATAGTTGAAACCTGTTCAAACACTGCCTACCCTCTACTAAAACCATGTGAATCCCTTACACAATCACAACATAGGAGAGAATGACCCTGTCTCCACATTCATGATGTAATGATGAAGGAATAATGCCAAAGTTAGGTAAAGTCTGGAGGGTCTAATGAAGCCCACAGGCTATGGACCAGTGAGGGAATCTAGGCTGCAACCCTAAGTTTTGTTTGCACACTTGCATATACCTGCAAACTGTATCAAATTTAACAGTTATATTCCATAGACCCCAACTCCCTTCTCAAATATGCAGGTGCAAATCAGGAGTAACCACTCCAATCAGTGAGGCTGGTGCTCAGGGGGGCAGAGCTCTGACCCACATACCACTGCAGTGAGCTCATCGTGTCTGTCCTGAGCAAGCCCAGCATATGTATGTCAAATTATTAAAAGGGATGTTCGTGGGGAGGAGCAGTAAGAGCATCTCCAAGGCCCAGCGAAGCTACTGCTTTGCACAAGGGAAGCATTCGGTGTCAGCGCAGGGTCTGCCTGGGGAGCAGCACTCCCAGTCCTGACCCAGGCTTCTAAAAATGCTGTTCCTATAATGGAGGTTTTCTTTCAAACACCGTATCAGTCCCTCCCTAACTGTTGCAACGAGGGACAAAGACAATTTGGAGCGTGTGGAGTGTGTGAGGCCCCTCAGAGCATCAGCACATACACCAAGTGCCAAGTCTTTCAGCCCCATCCTGGGGTGGGAAAGGGAGCAGGACGAAGGGCTCTGTGTGAACAAAGGACACACTGCAGAGACAACCTGCCACCCGTGAACAGCCTCGGTAGCTCTCAGGAACTAGACAGGTTAAATATTTGCATGGGAGACATCAGAAGAAAATCTATAATGCAGCAAAGACCTCAAAGGCACTTACACTGCAGCAACCTGATCCTGTAAATACTTCCACACAAAGGACTTCACACATATCGGAAGTCCCTTGAGTGCTGATAAAGATGCCTACAGGGCTTCAGCGTCCCACCTCTGCCACGGCCTGCAGAGCTGAACACAGGGAGAGCGGAGAGCACAGCTTTGGACACAGCTTTAGTGAGAGCTTCCCCCTGCCCTGCCCTTCTGCCACTGCCCCAAGGGCTCAGTGTGATAGACCAAGGTGCAGGACCACAGCACAAGGGCTAACATTCCCCTTGCTGGGAACACCTTCTGGAACACCTTCCTCTGGGCTTCACCTCCACACAAGTTGATAGGAGCTTCAGTCTCCAGGAGATGCTTTCAGGCACCCCCATCCTGTCCCACTTCCAGAGTACTGAGCTATCCCTTGGCACTCCCTGGGCATGTCTACAGGACACAGGGCCAAGACATGCAGAAATATCCATGTTGGTGCCAACCACGCCAGCCTGAGTGCCCAGCCCAGCACAGATGTGCAGGCATGACACACTGAGCTGCAGTTAACGCTGCAGAGCCTGAGATGTTTGAGCCATAAAATATCACTCACACACTAGTAAAAGCTCCACTATTGAAGCCATTCATAGAAACATAGAACCACAGAGTGGTTTGGATTGGAAGGGACTTTAAAGCTCAGCTAGTTCCAACGTCCCTGCCATGGGAAGGGACACCTTCCACTAAACCAGGTTGCTCAATGCACCATCCAGCCTGGCACTGACCATTACAGAGGTCTTACCCAGAGTGATGCCCACCAAAAAAATTCCCATACCAGTTCACAGTAGCAAACAAAACATGCCCAGGGAACCACACTGAGCTGCTGGTGTTCCCCAAGTGTCTCAGGGACCATCCTGGGGAGATTCTGCCTTCCCACTCCGAAGGAGATGTGTTGTTTATGCCACAATGGCACTATCAAGGTAAAAAGGAGATTCTAAACCAAAGAAGTCCTCTTCTCTAAACTGCCCAGGCTCCTGTAAAATGACAAAGCTTCCAGACACAGAAACTCACTCTATTCACCACATCTTGGGAGATGCTTAAATGAAAATGTGCTAATATGAGCCTTTTATTAGACCACATATATGAAAGTTGTTTGATACTTCAGCTGATATAAGAGCAGAATAAATGCTAAAGTAGGTCTTAGAGATTTCTGTCCAACTTTAATAGAAGTTTAATAAATCCCTGAATCTGTGACTCTGTGAAAAACAAAAACAAAACAAAAAAACACCAACCAAACAAAAAAAATACAGTCTGAGCTATAAGTACCATATTACTGGCCCAAGTCTGCACTACCCAGAGGTTGGTCATTGTTTACCCACATGAAAAATGAATGTAAAATAATGTCATTCTGACACAGAGCCATTTGCACCCATTTGTAGATATAAGAAAACAGAATTAAGCAGTAGGAAAACAGACTTGGCCTCTTGCAGATGTTTTATACACAATTCACCATAAAGGACACTAAAAATATTTTGGGAGTTGCTTCAATGATGGTGAATAAGCTTATTTAGACAAGATTCAGTAAAAGTGTAGGCAGCTAAGTTGTGTGCTTTATAAATGCTTGGGCAGGAACAACAGTGAACCAATTCTGCCCTGAACTTTGCCACCTGCAAACTCATCATGACTAAGAAGTAAGCCTGGAAAGAGAAATGTTCAAAATGTTAGCACAGAATTTTTTCTATCCCACCAGGGTGTCTTGCTGCCTCCAAATACAGCTCAAGTGCACAGTGTTTCTACAGAGGCAGGAAAACTGCTTGACAAGTCGCCAGGCTCTGAGTCTGACATTAGTGAAGGATGAGCCTCAAAAAAGTTCAGAAGCTCTGTTATGCTTGAAAAAGTACCTAAAATGAAAAATAAAGGGCCAAACCCTGATGTCTTTGATCATTCTCATTTGAATAAACTCCTACTGACACTGTCAGGCCCAACAGACAACGACCTCAGAACCTGGCCCTAAGCACTCTGTTGAAAGGCATCCAAAGCACTGGAGTCTCTCGGGTCTGGAAAGAGCATGAACCTTTCCCATCCCCACAGAGGGTTAGAATTACCACAAGAACAAATCCTGATGAAGTTATTTTGACTCTCTTGTTCCCAGTCTCAGCTGAACCCAATAAAAACACTGATGTACACAAAAATAACAATAAGGAGAGAATGACAACTACAGGAACCCCATGTACTCTTGTTTCTCCAGAGCTGCTCTGTTTGTGGCCAGGAGTGCAGGACAGACGACATGTAGCCTGCAGTGCTCTCCCACCTCCCTCGGGCCAGCTGAAGGTTGGCTGCTCATTCTCAGTGATGGAGTAGGTGAGTTGTTAGCACCACCATATCCTCTTACCAACGAGTCCCAAACACATAAATCTCTCCTGTATGCCAACACTGGGATGGTTTCACACACTCCAAAAGTTAGTCCATCCAGGTTCCACTGTTGTATTTGTGAATGCTCCAAAACAGGGCTAATTGGGAGAAATGCATAAAGCATTTGCACTGTTAGTTGAATTAAGATTATTAGATGTGCCTGATACACAAAGATATTGAGTTCTACCCAGCAGGGTTCTTATTCTGTGCCAGTAAAGCTGAAATTAGGGTAATTAATTTTATGGATCAGAACATAAGCATGCTCATCCATTTCCTCAGAGGGGCTCATTGTAGCCTTCCCTTCCTCCAGCAACTAAAAAATATGCTCAAAATAAAGTTGCAGGATGCTCCGGTGTTTTCAGTGGGATTCTTGTGACTCTGGAACTGAGCAGCAGAGGCAGCAGCGCAACCTGTGAGAAGAAAATGTTCTGGCACATGGGGAAAATTCCTCTGTGTATTAAGATTTTAAGCAGGGTTTGCTCTTAGAAATGGTCACAAACACAATTTCAAAGATATCTGACTTCTTAATGCTTGTGCTGCTGAAGCTCCGTTTTGCCAAATAAAAGGTAACATGTTATTAAATGAAGTACAGAAAATCACCACTCTTAGGTCAGAGTACGTGAGAGTGTAGCTATTTTTTGGTAAGGTTTAAAAGAGGTGGACAAGAACTGATCCTCTACAGCACCTGGGGACACAGATCTGAAACCAGCTGCACCCAAGAGGTGAAGGACCTTGGAGAAGAGTCCTCTGCATGAGTCCCTTTGAAAAGGTCTCTCCCTACAGACATAGCACAATTCCTGCAACTATTCTCAGAGCAGCAGCAACAGAAATAATGCAACAACCAACAAAAATCAGGTATCACATTAACTCTCCCTTTAGCACCTTTGGTTTCACGTATTTATTTTTGGAAATACATTTATCATGGGACTTTTCTTAAACTGTTACCCCTAGTTCTCAGCATATGTAAGAGTATTTACTTGCCTTTTACTGCATTTTAATTGCATGAGAAGTTTTAAAAGCCTTCTTTTTGTTTCCTAGAGTCATTTGGGACAAAAGGCATCTGGCACTGAGTATTTAAATAAGACCTGTCAGAACTGTAAAATTAGTTTTATGTTTTAATAAAGGTACTTTAAAAATCTCAAATATAATTCCGCATTCAAACCATAAGTGTTTGGATTAAGAAAAGCAGATCCCACATTAAATCTTAATATAAAAAGTAAATCAAGTACAGAACTAAGCCAGTCCTCATCTGTGGCAGTATAAACAAGAGCAGCAAAGAAAAGAGACAGTATCTCCAATAGGTCATTTTTGGAGTATGCCGAGTTTAAAGAATCAGCTTTGACAGCATAAAATCTGCATGATGTTATATTATTTGTTATTTGTCTCAGTTCATCTAGAGACTCAGGTCACCCTTAAAGCTCAGGCTCAGTCCATGTTTCCATCCAAAATTTTCTCAGCCCTTTCTCTCCCCACTGCACTCAAGCATCCTGCCCTCCTCTTCTCCCCTGAAGGGGTGGCCCTGGGGACCTGCATGGGGAATGTCCCCTTGGGATGGTGGGTGCCCTGGCAGGGGATGCCACTGCTGCAGGTGTGTCCAGCCCATACCCATCCAAACACGGACAGACAGAACTTGCTTAGCTCAGAGGGCGCTTTGATCATCTCTGTAATCAGCTCGTAAGTCACTCTAAAAATCTCCAAACATCTAGATAAAGGACAAAACTCAAAGCATAAACCTTCCCTCCAACACTTGCTACCCCATGTCAGCAAGCACATCCCTCCTCCCCACTGGGACACCTTCTTACTCTCCACTTTTTACCTCTCTGATGGCCAGACCTGTGTGCCAAGCCCGAGGAGCAGGGCTGCCCCTCACCTTTGTCATAGGGAGAAGAAGCCACCTTAGGCTTCTGCCAAGGTGACCAAGTTACGCCACACTTGCTGCCACCACTGAGCTCAGCAACCACTGCTGTGACTCAGAGCCACCAACACAGAGGAGCTCAAGGACACACCACATGCCCTGTGGGCAAGAGACAGCCCTTGGCCAACAACACCTGCTCCAAGGGCTTTATAGTCTGGCACAAAGCTGCAGACTGACCCATGCCAGCAGAGAGCCACCGAAGGAGCAAAGGAACCAGCTAATATGAGCTAAAGAGCTTCTGTGCAAGCTCCTGGTGGGGAATGAGCAGATCTTTAAGGTCCCTTCCGAACCAAACCGTTCTGCGATTCTATGAAAGCAGATGACTTTCTCAAAGCCCGCCAAGCCTGGCCCTTCTCCAAGGTCACAATGCGGATGAGGGGAGCAGGTGGGCTCGGGGCAGCCCCAGAGCCCGCAGCCCCGGCCGTGCCACCCCCTCCCCACCGCCAGCTGCCCAACCTGGGGCTGCGCCACAGGTCACCGCCGGTGTGAGGAGTTAGGGCTCATCCCCCAAGAAGCACGATGAAAAGGACACAGAAAAGCAGGCTGCTGGTGAATGACGGCAGTGGGTGGCCCGGCCGGGGCCGGGCGCGCTCTGCACAAAGCAGGCACAGCCGAGTGTGTCTGGCGGCAGACAAAGATGCGGCCGGAGGTGCGAGCGGCGGCCGCGCCGGGCGCGGCTCCCACGGAGCGCTCCGGGTCTGCTTTTACCGTGCTGTCCTTCCTGCTGGGACGTTTGCAGCCCTGGAAAGAAAGCGGGTCAAGCATGCTCAAATGGTGTATTTAGCGGTTCCCCGCGGGTTTCCACGGCTCCCTGCCCGTCTCCTCCCGCACAGCCGTGTTAGGGGGTAGGGCTGACCCCTCGGCTGCGGCGGGCGAGTGTTGGACGCTAAGTGCTGCTAATGCGTTTTGCATTTGTGCTCGGGGGCAGGAAATCTCAACTTCCAGTGCCAAGGGGTTAATTATAATTTATATAGCAAGATCTCAGGCTGTGGGGGGTTCTCCAGCTAATTAAGAGGTGCAATTACCTTTGAGAATCAAAGGGACATTCTGGTACTCAGCTCTGAGAAACCGATTAAGGCACCTAAAACACAAGGACACCTTTGCTTTTCCACACGCTCTTATTTTTTGATGTTGATCATTAACAAGAAATTGTCATATGTCCTACTGACCACCTTACGGAAGCAACTGCAATAGGGTAACAGAGCATTGCTGATTTTCCTGCGATTACCTGTGTTTCCAACATGCTCAGCTGATACAGCACCTGCTGCTCAGGGCTCTGGAAAAACTTCCTGCTTGCTAATTAACAAAGCTTCATGATAACCTTGAGGTGGGTAACACCTAAATAGCCCAGACTGTGCTCAAACTGCAAGCCCAGAACTACTTACTCCCCAGGCAAGTGTTTTCATGAATACTACTGTATTAATTCAATAATGATTGTATTTAGCAGTAATTATTGTTATAAGAAATAATTATAAAGTAATACAATAATTATAATAATTATTGTGTTAATTTAGTGATAAATATTACTAAATCGTCCCAAACCACATGGCAGCCCCCCTGCATTGCCCTGTCCTACCCACTGGCCCAGTGCAAACAGGGGGACACACCTGCCACAAGCCTTGGGAACTGTGGCCAAGAGATAGCTGGCAGCGCCCGGGAGAGACATGGGCACCCAGTGTGGCCAGACAGGCCAGTGGCAGCACCCACGGAACCCGTCCCCAGCAGCAATTCCGGCGGGGAGATGCAGGGTGCGCACAGCTGGGCAGCGCTGAGCAGCCTTGGGGAGCGCCGGGCAGGCTCACGTTTTGCCTGGGGCTGGGGGATCGCTGGCAGCAAGTCCATCCCCTCTCACAAGCTTCCTCCCCAGCTCCTGCCTTCACGTTTGTGCAGAGGCTGAATAGTTACAGCTCTCTCTTTTTCACCACTCACAGAGGTGATTCCTGAGCCATTGTAAAGGGTTAATGTAACTGAACATTCAGCTGTCGGGAGAGGGTTTGGGCTGAAGAGAGCAAAAAGGGTTCTGGGGAAACCTTAAATTCCTGATCTGGGGAGTCAGTAGAGTTACACACCCAACATAGGCTGCAGCCTCAGCTTCGCTTGGCACAGGCTGCACAAATAGATCGTCCACCATTCATTATTTTTCAGGGATACATTGGGCTGTTGCTCTCTGGGAAATGAAGTGCCTAAATTAGATGCTGTGCAATTGTCAGCAGCCCACACACCCCGCAGGCTCTCAGGCACCCCCACCAGCAGCCTCCACTCTGACCCAGAACACAGCTAAAAGCACAGGTGAGGTTGGCAGTGGCAAAAAGATCAACCCTTTCTCTAAAGAGGGGATCAGGTCCAAGAGGTACATCTGTCCATGTGGGTTAGAAATGAAGCTCATGCTGGCAAAGCCCAGTTCAGCAGCTGGTATCCAACACCATCAACTCTCTACCTATGACTTGATTACACTGTGGCAGGTTTATCAGGTGTCCCTTGATGTGGTGACAGCAGCAAACCGGCTGTGTTGAACTTGTGGCCAAGCGGGCAGAAGCACACAACCCAAAAACATGCGGTGTGAAGCATTATTGTTAAATTAGGGAGAGATAACATAGTTGACACCTCAGCATGGAGAGATGCCGACTGGCACTGCTGCTCACAGGAGCTCCAAGAACCCTTAAATCTGACAATCAACATATTTTACAGGTATTTTCATCCCTGGAAGACATCCTTTAGTAGGAAACTGCCAGAGAAAGGGTACATCCGTTGTCCTAAGACATTTTACAAGAACATCTACAAACTATGTAGACTGAGCAGAGCATTTCCAATATCACAGTAGCCCCCAAACAGAATATTCTGTTTCACTGCAGGAGACTGAGTGAAAATCAGGAAGGTTTTCCTATGGAAAGGTTGGGAATAACCAGGGTAGAAGAGAGGATGGCAGTTTTTAGAGGCTTTATTACTCTGCAAAGGACAGCATCTCACTTCTTGCTGGTGCAGGCAAGAGGTTGGGAAAGGACCTGGCTCAGCCCGGGAGAAAGCAAGACAAGAATTACAAAACTATTGCTTGTAGTCTCAGTTTAAGCCATGAACCTGCCCAGCTTTCAGTGAAAAGGATTGTAAATGCTTCATCAGCAACACAACCAAGCTACATAGGAAAGAAAAAGAAAGGAAAAGGGGCAGATCCAGAGGGAAATAAATCTACACCGGCATTACCTTTCCCTACAGCCTACTATTTATTGAAGAAGCAGCAAAAGCTCCAGTGCACTTCAAAATACAAACGCTGACATGGAAATTCAGAGCCCTGAACCACTTCCAACAGGGAAAATATACTGACCGCAGTCTCTTTGGAGGTCAAACAAAATCAATAGCCTTTCTCTCCAGTCTGTCTCTAAACTAAGCTTCTTTCAAAGACATCCAGAGAAAATGGATCATCTTTTGTTGTTGTGTGTGGTTTTGGGTTGGGCTTTTTTTTTGTTTTGCTTTTTTTAAGTGGTCAAACATTCACAGAAGCATAAGAAACTCCTTCCTCCCTCAGCATACTGAAAGGATTGTATAGAGGTCAACACTGCCCATCAGTTTTACTACACAATAGATGAGTTATCCACTTCTTGGGGAGGAAACCAAGCTGGAAGCCGCTTAGCGCTCGGTAAGAGAGGAAAAAATAAATCAATGCATTTGCCTGATTGGGGTACATTTAAAGCTGGTTGTCAATTAGTTCAACACAGTTTGATGTTAGAGAGCACAACAATTTAGCCCCAGGAGCTGAAGTTTGCTGCATTTCCTCAGATTCCTCCTGCTGAGAGACAGATATTGGCTGCAGCAAGGTCAGGCACCGAGGAGGGTGAGATTGAAGTCACAGCCACAGAGTGAGAGCTGGTATGAGGGAGCCTGACATCAGATACAGCCAGACCGGTGACTGCTTCCTTCCATTCAAAACACACAGCAAACTGGATTCTTGCCCATAAAGGAGTAGAGATGATAGCAGGTTATCACACAGCATGCTCCTCCACTCCCCAGCACACACCTTTTGAGATCAGCTACAGTTTATACACCCTTGTGCAGATGGTATCCCTACCATTTAAATGGGTCACCCCAAGATGGGGGAAATAGCAGAAGGACTAAAGGGGGAGGATGGAAAACTCGGCCTACACCCAATTTTTTAAATAATCAAAATTCTTTAAAATATCAATTAAAAAAAAAAAATCACAAAAGGGGACAAACCACAAAACACACTTCGTAAGGGTCCCACCGAATGCATCCAAAGCAGAACCACTCCATTCAGAGCAACTGGCTTTACCTGCCAGTTCTCCCCTGACAATCAGTGTTCAAAAACACTCAGCAAATCACAAAGCAACTTAGGCTGAGAAGGTTCTCCAGGGGTCACCCAACTCAAGGCCATGCTCCGAGCAGGACCATCAGGGAAGAGACCATCACTCCTTAGCTGTGCTCCAGCTCCCCCGCAACAGGTCACTCTTTCTGAGACAGCTGAAATCTCGATCTAAGCCCACCTAAGGGCTGTGGTTGCTGCATCACAGTTGTGGCTGGAGAGGACAGACACATCTGCAGCTGACTTGGGCCCCAGCACCCTGAGCGTGGACCTCAGCAGGGTGAGCTGCCCACGGACACAATCATGAGCCTCTGCTGCCCCTGCAGCCCCAGCCAGACCTGTTTACCTAATGGGCACCCCACACTGCTGATGTTTGCTGCTGTCAGTACCTATAGGAGCTGTGCTCAAGCCCCTCTCTGTCTCTAACTCCCCTTACAAACACAGCAGATGTGCCTCACAACCTGACTCATCCACTGCCCTGCGTTCTCATATGCCACAGGAAGGAGGATTTGTTCCACCAACCAGTGTAAAGGGCAGCTCATCTCTGAGTGAACATATTTAGCATTTTATGATTAGGATTTTAGCTACTTCTTCTGCCCACACAAGTCTAAGAGTTCCACTGCTGGAAAACCCTGGCAAAGCTCAGAACAGGTTACAGTGATGGTGACCATTAAACGTTCACTCCAGCTCCCTACGGCTGCAGGAACAGACAAAGCTGGTAGCTAGAAACAAAAGTGCTATTTCTTTGCAAGGCTTTTTATCTCCCCTCCTCCAGTCCCCCCAGGTGGGACAATTTACCCAGTGACTACAGAGCTCTTACATGTGCTTGTTAGCGCCCCCAAATTAGTAGGTGTAAAGTCAATATCCTTTTGCCTTTTTACTCCTAATGAGTCACCAGTCAGAAAATTCACTTGAATAAAAAGGTTACAAATGCAGATGCAGAAGCAAATGAAATAAAGGCAAGAATCACAAACGTTGCACAAAGGCAAGGGGTTGGGCACACCACACAGCACCAGGCCATTGTCACCGGCTCAAACCTAACAGCTTTGATTTGCCTCCCACCGGCTAAAATGGTTTGAAATGCAAGGTCTGAACAAAGGTGCAAGACACAGGAAGAATGGGAGGCACTGCTGGGCACTTAATCTTCTTTCAGTCTGGCACAGGAGCTCCAGGAATGGCTCTGCTGAAGTCGGTGGAGTTTCAGTATAGGAAAGAGGATAATGAGGCCTTGGCTGTAACAGAGATCCAGCCCTGTGATCCTCCATGCAGCCAGCAGAAACCTTATTTGGCATTTACGCTAAAGTTACCTTACGCAAGCTCCTTCACTACTGGAACCTGGGGCAACATCCCAACAGGACAAGACCAGCTTTAGGCAGCTGTGGTGTTTGCCCTCTAACTCAACACAACATGTGATTTGAAACCAGGAGCCCAACGGGTTCCCCAGTCTGCTTCAGCACTGACCCCTGCAAACCCCTGCCAGAGCAGTATTGCAGGTTCTGCAGCGAGAACACCCCACCCATGGCAGGCATGGACACACGACGACCCTTACAACTGCCCATGGCCAAGCACTGAAAACATTTGGACAATATTTTTTACATTTATCTGGTGTTCATCTACCATCGTATTCCTGTTTCTTCCCCACTGCTTCTCTACACTAAGGTCTTCACCACCTCCACAGGCTGTCCCTTGATGCTACATCTCCCCTTTCACATTCAGCCACCCGCTTCCTCTCCTGCTTGTACTTCCAAAAGCACTTGAGAACATCGCGTATAAAACAAACCACACCAGCCATGCCAACTCTAAGCCAGGATCCCAAGCATATGTCTCCTGCCATATGCTCAAACGCCACACGCTTGCATCACCATCATGCGACTCAGGCACAACATCCATTTCTTCTCTGTCACACCAGCCCAGCTTTTGGATGAGGGCAGAAGCAGCTGAGCAGCCTCAGAGAACAAGGACTCCTCTCCACAGTGTGACCTGGGGCCAGATCCTTCCAGCCAGCACAGCTGCCATCCAGTTGTTGGAGAAGACCCAAAACTCGTCACAGCTAGAAGGCGGTAGGGTCACAGCAGATGGCAGGATTTTTTTCTTATTGCTTTGGGAAGAGAGGCACCCTTTTTGGCAGCCGCAAATGCAGAGGAGGATAAGGCCTCTGAGGCACACATTTAAGATGGGAGAGACGAGGCCAAAAAAATTCTGAGCGCTACCCAGTCATTCTTCAAGCACAACCACTGCAGACAGCATCTGCAAAGGACAGCCACATCCCCAAAGCAATTACAGCAGAAGTCAGGGACATGAGGCTCAGGAGACATTGAGGAGGTCTCAGCTCCTACGTCACCATAAAAGCATGAATTGTCTGTTATGGGCATTCAGAAAATATCGAAAATTCATCAGGGACCAAAGTGTGAGTGATCTGTTGCTGGCACAGCCCATTATCAGGGATAACAGAGCGCAGCCCCACAACCATCTCCTCCAACCCCAACACTCTTCCTCACAGTAAGAAAAAATAGGGGATCTTGTTTCTGAGCCTTCCCACTCCCTTTATTTCCAGCTCGCCTTCCCCTTCTTGCGAGCACTGAGACCACAGACGCTCTACACGTGTTCTCCTCTGCATCTGACTGGCAGGCACTCTGGAAAATGCCAGTATTGGAACGGCCTGAATTCAGCGGTTTCTGAATGCTGATCGGACACTATTTTGTTCAAGCCACAGATAGTCATTTTTGGGGGGTATTTTCAGCTCCCTTTTTGAACTTCTCCAAATTTCCAAGTGTCATGCATGAGCAATTTCTCCTCTTCACAGCTTCATTATTTTTCACCTTTCTGCTGAGCCTGAGGCTCAGTGCAGTTTTGTAGGGGCCTGGGCACTTCCCTCCTCTTCCAGACAGCCATGCAATGCTACTGGCGTTATTAATGTTTGCTGTGCTCCACCTCGCAGCTGTGGAAATTCCTGACTATCTGGTTTTTAAAAGAGCTGAGGTGAAATCCGAGTGACTGAAGTGTCTTATTTTTTTATAAATGTAACACCTTTCTTGAGGAAACCCCAACCTGAAAACAGGAATAGTCTCACAGCATCTGAAAACACCAAATAATTACTTCTAACCAGGCCACCGATGTGGTCTCCATTAGCACCATCTCTTTAGCATCTCTCCATTTGCAAAGCATTTATCCTGCTAGCACACCATGAGTAGAGGAAACAGGGCAGCCCTTGGTCTGGGATGAGGGAGGGACACACGAGGACACTGAGAGGATGAAATTCATACGACTTGGTTATGCATGAGGAACAAAGGTCCTTCCGTCTCCACTGTCTGGTGGGTCCAGCCTCAGTGTCCCACCACCCAAGCTTGGCAAAGCGGACCCGGAGATGCTCCAGATGAGTGATGTGGTCAATGCGACCACCACCACGCAATCTCCAGCAAAGGAAGCTCCTGACTTTAGGAATCTCAAACAGCAACCTAGCAAAGTTCCACAATATCTTCAAGGAGAAGTATGCTCTTTAAACATCAAGTTTTGCATTTCCCATCCTTTCTTTAATTGGGCATGTTCTTAGTAGGGTTATTGACATTTTTCATTTCCTCCAAATGTTTCTTATGAAGGACAAAATTTTATTGGCCACATGACATCATGCACAGTAATGTACACCAAAGGCAAAATGTACAAGAGAATTTACTGACAATGTTTTCCTTCCTCTCCAAAGTAAAACCAATTAAAAATCTTTCTGGAAATGCAGACTAACCTATTTGTAGGGTACTTTTAATTGCACCCTGAGAACTGACTTGAATTAATGACCGAGAAAACCTCAGACAGCACAAAACAAGGCTTGATAACAGACACCAACGCAGAACAACTGCAATAAATCCAAAGGAGCTCTCTCATCATTTGTGCATGGAATCACTCATGGCCTAGAAATATATTTAAAATTATGCAAACTTCTTCCAAAACTTCATCACAGAATCACAGAATGGTTTGGGCTGGAAGGGACCTTGAAGATCAGCTCCCAGTATCCCCCCAGCAGTCCCCAGTAGAGATTTCAGATAAAAGCAATCATTATACTAATCCACACAGTGCGTTTCCAGAGTCAGGGAGGAGAAAGGGAAACCCTAAGTTGGTGTGTGTGTTATTTCATCACAGCCAGGGAAGAACATACAGCAAAGCAGCTGCTTGAGCTTCACGGGAAAACACCGCAAACACAGCAAGGCAGGAACAGATAACATCATATTGACCTGTCTTCAGGGTCTGGCATTCACATTTTCATAACGTGTCTAAGAAGATAAATCACTATACTAATAATATTTGTATTGATTATCTAAACTGAAGCAGCAATCGACTCCATTGTCTCACTTCCTCTTAAATTGCTCACAGATGGGATCCTATTTCCTATTCTGCATTTCTAATGGGAACACTTAAATCACAGCAAAGAATTATATACAAACACAAACTGTTAACAAAAACCCTTTTACGACTTGCATGAAAATAAAGATTTTTCACTTTGTAGCTCACTTTCCACTCCACAAAGAAATTAAAAATGACAAATTATCAGTAGACCTCTAAATTAGTTCTCCTTGTTATTTCTGGGTCCCTAACATTTGCTGACAGACAGGCCTATGCTTTCTAAGCCCTCATCAGTAGTTATGGAGACATGAAGTTTGGACACAGCTAAAAGGGGACTTTTTTTTTTTTTTTGGAAAGTCAAGGGTCTTTAAGCTATCTCAAGAGCCAGAAGCAGGGAAATTCAAAATTGTCAGAGGAAAAATAAACAACAGGTTCTGCTATTACTGGAGGTACAAAATAAGAACTGCTGCAGAGAGACGGACTTCAGGCATGAAGCTGGCTGCAGCAGGAGCTTGGGACAGCAGCTTCCAAAATAAAAAGTAAAGGAAATTGACAACAAATTCATTATTCAAAATAGGTTTGTCATGAACCAAAAAGCAAATGGCTTGGATTTTTCTCCCCTAACTTCTCCTCCTGCGTAAGTAAGGCTTTTTCCTACCCTGGCACAGAATATGGCAGAATAAAAACTGAAAAAGTCTTCAATGTACAGATGGTTTGTATAAAATGCTTACAGCATATTTCAAATGGAACCTTTCAGAGCCACCAGAAAGGTGAGGGCAGCTGAGGCCCCTTACAACCTGGAGCAAGCTGGGACCCCTTCCCCACCTCCTGCCCCATCCACAGCCCAAGCTCCATCCTCAGACCCAGCTCCATCCCTATCCCCAGCTCCTGCCCCATCCACAATCCCAGCCCCATCCATAATTCCAGCCCCACGTATGGGTCAACAAAGCCACAAGTCAGCTGAAGCTTGAACTCATTTCCCCACCTGCTTTCAAGGGACAACTTTGCCACTGCAGATGAAAAGGGGAGATATTTTGAGGAAAGAAAAAAATAATAAAGCTATGGGGGATTGTTGGGCAAGAAGGAAAAGCCCAGAGCCACAACACAGCAGCTGGACGGCAAAGGCTCCTCCGGCTCAGGCCAGTCCCCAGGACACATATGACTGTACAGCTGCCATGGTGAATGATCATCCCTTACGCTGAGGTCAGCTCTGCCCCGGGGTAAGTAAGTGAAAATAAATGGTTTAGAAGATAAAAGGTCTTTTAAAAAATTTATTTGTCTTGTCATGTCAAAACTGTAATGGGAAGAGACTGGAGGCAGCGATACATCGGTTAAATGGGAAACAGCCATCCTGATGGTTCAGCAGAAAAATAACAAAGTGAAGCCCAGCTCATGCGGGATTTGGGGCTGAGCTGCACGGGCAGACAACCCCTTGCATGCACCTGTTCCTGGGAAGAAAAGCAGCTTGGAAACACATGTGGAAAAAATGCGGAAATACAGCTATATTTCATAAACCCCAAATGCTACTTGAACTACTTCTCCCATCTTTCTTTCAGGTAAATTCTGCACCTTGCAGCCACAATGAGTTTAGTTTTTCCTCCGGATCTCCCCAGGAGAGGGATCTAAATTGATTTAAACTGTTCGAGGAAGGGAAAGGGTTAATCAGGTTTCCCAAGGCAGCTTGCTGTTCAGGTGCCAGAAACACTGAGGGGAAAGAATGACTTGCTAAAGATGGGACAATGGCACTGGTATTTTGCATTTGTTTCCAGGCTTTGAGATAGAACAAATGGGAGTCATTAGTGAAATGAGTTTAGGGAGTTCTAAATTAGCTGTCAGGCCGCCAAGCCCGAAAAAGTGCTATGTCAGCTATTAATTCTGGAGAGCACAGGATTACCCAAACCTAGAAAGGAATCCTGCAAAATTTAGAGTCAATTAAAGGAGGCTATTTTGCTATAATAATATTTTCCACACGTATTACACCTCCTCATGGAACAGAGCCCACTTCTACCACAAATGAAATCTCCGGCGGGATGGAGTGTGGCTGATGTCTAGACAGCTGCAGTGTGCTCTCCATGGGCAGGTCCACTGGCATCTCCGGGAAGCTTCAGCTTGAACGGAAGGTGGGGGCTGCAAACTGCAGAGCGCATCGCCCAGGCGGGAGTGGTCCGAGGAAGGAGCCACTCATTTCCCTCAGCATCTTGCTTTCTCTGTACTACCCCAAAAAGCACATCTGTATGGAGTGTTCTGTCCTCGGAACGTCCAAGACATGTGGAGGTAACACCCGGCATCACGCACGCACACCACTTCTCGAGTTTCCTGCCTGATTCCAGGTGTGTTGACTGCTGGCAAAGCCATGCTCTGTTAATCCCCCTCAACCTCCTGTCTCCAAAGCATCACCTGAGGCCTGAGCTAAAACGCACTGAACCCAGGGGTTGTCATTGGCTCGGGGTCCAGCACTGGGATGTTGAGGAGAGATGTCCTACCTGTGCACTGCCCCTTGCACGGAGTGTCCTCAAACAAAGCCCAGAAGGCATATAAATGATAAGGTTTATAAAATAAAGGGTTATGGCCTTCTGGGGGACCCAAGAGTGTTTTTTAAATTGTGATGGAATAGGTCCATGGACAAAATATCATGTGGAAGACGCTGAGTAGTAATGTACCTACACACAGCACATCCCAGCCTTCTGGACATGGAAGCAAGTTAAAGTTACCTCCATCGAGAGGGCAGCAAAGGGCTCTCACACCTCCTCACCTCTCCACTGATAGCTATCGCTGCTTACTGCCCCGAAGGACAGCAGTAGCCGGGACAATTAAACCAAAAATCCCATGGCCGTGAAATACAAATGAGTCAAAAATGCCTTCACCCAACCAAGAGAGCTCTGTCTCCCCAACTGCGCCGGATACACAGATCATGAACAAACAGGATAGAATGTCTTCTGCCTTTTGTGAAATGAAAATAAATGAAAGGATCTAAGGTTTCAGGTCACTGATCCCTCTCTTCCCTATCTGTACCATTTATCAGAGGTAGAATATAAAGGTTCCAGGTCCTTTTCTTTTTTTTGTCAGCACTTTAATGGTTGTTTTTCCTCCTTCCTCCTTTCATTTTCTGAATGAAAGGACCACTTAGGAACCTGTAAAGTAATAATAAGCTTATAAGAGGAATATTGTTCTTCTGGGCCAGTGCAAACTCCTTCTGAATAGATTGAAGAGATTAAAGTAAAAATGCAATCTGTAAATAGATCAGTCTTCTAATTAGTTTATAGTCTGTTAAGAGATAATATTTTGCTCACATAGATCGTCTGTTATCTAAAGATCTCAGAGCACTTTAGGAACATCAATTAAGCCTTAAAAAAACCCAACCTTGGGAGATAGGTAAGTGTATTTAGATTAATTAGTGTTGCTGTGAGCAGCAGGCATTATTATTAGATTTAATTTAGTCCAATAATTGACTTATCTGTTAATGGATTCTAATTAATCTGAGAAGGGATCAAATCCATCTGATTAAACGGATTACACCGACTCAATTAATTCTGTTAACTGACTTAATTTGCTATTTAATAATCTGACAAACAGGGCCAGATCTTGGCCCCAAAGAATGCATAAACCAAAAATTACACACCGGAATTACTATGCCAGCAAAGCCATGCCTTGCAGAGCACGCATTTTTCCTTGCACATGGCATTTGCACGCTTGGATAAAACATTCAAGGGGGATTCCTCCAGCTGGATTCCCCCAGCCCTGTAGCATCGGTCTGCCCTGAGCCAGGGCTGGCTGCTCATTCTGCTGTACTCAGGGTGGCTACTTGGAAAAGAGCAATTCCCTGCCTGAGATCTGCCACCTCCCCTCTTTTCTGGGCATTCTCTGCAACCAAGAGGTGAGAAGTTTTACAGAAGTCAATAAAACCTTGCAATAAAAGCAACTTCCCTTCAAAGGCAGGACAACCCTCCCATGACAGCCATTTGGAAGCTGGATATGTGGGAAAAAAAGGGCGGGGAAAAAAGCATCTCTTCACGTGGACACTGTTCTTTAACCAGTTGTGAATCTATGGGAAGAGAGGGGAAAGAGGTGCTAAAACATTATTAGCTCCCCCATCCTTAAAACTGGCTAATGGCTGGTGATGAGCACTATGGACTTTCGCCCTGACAGCGTTTCCCACGTGAACCCCGAGCCTGCACAGCCCTTGCCCGATGTTATCTTCTCTTAATGGGACTGAGCTGTTGAGAGAATCCGGCGCTGGAGCCAGCTCACGGGCACCTTTTCCCACGTCTCTTCTCAGACATTGGCTCCTGCTTCTCCTCCCCAAGCCTTCCCCAACTTGTAATCCTTAGGCCATCAACCCACACGACCCCCATTATCCCCTGGCCGCCAGCGGGGGCAGGGGCAGGGGCAGGTGCTGCAGAAGCCGTGGGAGCTGCACTGTCTGCAAGGACACGCAGCCTCGGGGCGGGTGGGGACCCTCGGAGCCAGGCCTGGAGCCAGCCGGAGAGGGAAGGAGAGGAAAAGGGCAGGAGCACACACAGCCATCTGCTGCGTGGGCGGAGAGGTGTCCTCCAGATGCAGACTCGACAGGCAAGACGGAGATGTGGATCAAAAGTTTGCAACTGTTGAGATCCCCAGACCCTGTTTAAGCCTCTCTCTGGTCTTGATCAAAGGTTACTCCATAATAATGCCTCGGGGGGAGGGGTTCCGGGCACATAATGAACCCTGTGTCATTGCCTTTGTGTCCATGTTTGGCTGTAACACAGATGGTTCTCACTCCAGTAACTCCGACATCTCTCCCCCTCCATTATCCCAGACAGGAGCTCTGCATGGTCACATCCTGGACCGCGGTGTCCCACCTCACTGTCTCCCCGATTATCATGCTCGGAGTGTTCCCGTGCCAAGCAGGACGGTGAGCAGATTTCCATAACCTTTCAGCAGGGCTAGGGACGAGAAGGCTTCGCAGCCTGCCGCCCCAGGGAGTCTGATGAGGAGGCACGGGAAGGGAGCCGGGGGTGATGTTGGCAAACACCCCCAAGGCCGGAGCGCTCCAGGCTGTTCGAAGGACGCCAGCAACCGGGGCGGGGGGGGCGGATTTGGTGGCAAGGATGCAGGGAGCAGGAGCTCCCAGACGGAAAATCTCCGGCTCTGCCATGCTGCAGCATCGCTATCGGTCACAAGCACGCTCCTGCGCACCGGTTTGTTGTTCAGACACGATTGCATATGTATGAAGGGGACAAGATGGGCTTTGACACATAAATTAGCACTTGTCAGCTGCTCCCGGGCACACTTCCCTGCTGCACCCACTGTAAATGCCGCCTTCTTTCAGGGAGAGGAAAACTCCATCACGGCACCTGACAGCCAATGCGGGCAGGAGCCTTCCCGGCCGGCGGCACCGGCACCCAGCGACTCGTTTACATATCAAACCTTATAAGGATGAATGCAATAAAATGACACAATAATTAGCAACCAAGTGGCACTTTCCCCTCCTGTTTTATCTGGAGATTTGAGAATGACAAAGGACAAGGTTGATGAGACCTCAGGGGAGGGCTTTCCCTAAGCGATGCCGTGGGGGCTCAGGTCACACCAGCCAGGTGCTCTCGGTTGTCACATCCCCTGGCACATCTCAGGCTGCTCCTCCACCCACCCCAGCAGTGGCAGGACTGCTCTCTGTGCTCAGCATGGCCTGTGCCTCATCAGGCCTGATGCTTCCTGAGGGAACAACCATTCCCAGATTCTGACCTGCAATCATCGTAGCTCACCTCCACCTCACCAGTGCTGCACGTGAAAGCAATCTATGAATGGTCACAGAATCACAGAATATGCTGAGTTGGAAGGAACCCACAAGAATCATCCAGTCCAACTCCTGGCCCTGCACAGGACCAGCCCCAAGAGTCACCCCCTGTGCCCCAGAGCATCATCCAAACCCTCCTGGAGCTCTGGCAGCCTTGGGGCTGTGCCCACTGCCCTGGGGAGCCTGGGCAGTGCCCACCACCCTCTGGGGGAAGAACCTTTTGCTGAAATCCAACCTCAGCCTGCCCTGACACAGCTCCAGCCCTTCCCTGGGTGCTGTCCCTGGTCCCACAGAGCAGAGATCAGTGCCTGCCCCTCCTGAGGAAGTTGTCCCTGCAGTGAGGTCTCCCCTCGGTCTCCAGGCTGAACAACCCAATGCACACACACTCTGCAGCGGCACCTGAACATGCAGGGCTGTACGTCCCAAAGGCAAACAAGACTAGCGTTCTGAATAGCTCTAAAATCCTTGCAACAACCAACTCCAGCAAGAGCATCTCAGCCACAAGCATCTCAAAACTCACCAGAATTACAGAATTTTTTGTAACTCAGCCTCTAGCAGAATTTCCAGCATGTTGCTTGTGTGCAAATCACAACAAGAATAGCTGAAAGCACTGTTAGTGCAGGGCAAGGATTTGTTTTCCTGTAAAGATTCACATGCCCAGAGATTCAACTTGAGCTCTGGGGTACTCTCAAAGTTCCCAAGGACTGCTTCGTTTCAACTCAAACCAAATATCCCTCCACCTGAAAAGATGAGAGTGCTTCAATGAAGCACTGGGTTCACCTGAACTCGAGAGTTCATGGGGAAAGGACTTCCCCAACCACCAGCTTCGGTATCCTTTATGAATTGCAGAAGACACACCATAAGCTCATTCCTTGGGCAGAAAAAGATTTTTCTCTTCAGGCACCATCATACACTAATAAATTGGAGCATGGCAGTATTGTGGGAACTGTCTGCAGCTGAGAGGCAGCTCCAACAGAACAAATCTCACATTCTTAACCTGGAAAGGGTTTTTTTCCCTTTTATTCTGCTTTTTATTGCTCTTATTTTTCTCCCAAGAGATTTTTAGCACAACATGTCAGATTAAAGACTTTGACCTGCAATTTAGGAGATGCCAGTAAATATTCTTACCATATTTATCTCCATCTTCTCCTTTGGCACTGATCCTCCTGCCAAGCACTTGGATGTGCTTCCCGCTTGTCCTGCTGTAGAGCTGATAGAGCCGAAGCTGCTTCCTGCTTACATCGTCCCTCGCTCGCGTCTGGTTCTCCACGTGTATCCGAAAATCCACATTCTCCTCGGCAGCAAACATCTGAGAGGGATGGGGAGTGGAGGGAGAAAATAGAACAGACCATGAACACAACAAGCCTCTTGGACAGGAGGACTGCACACCAGCCTGCCAAGGGGCACGTGGCGCCGGAGGACTCAGATTTGGCTGCCCTTCACTTGACAGCTGCAGCCATGGTATCAGGCACTCAGCGTGTAACTCTACCCAGAGCTGGCTCTCAACAGTAAACCAAACCTGGGGTTTTACAATCAAACTAGGTTTCTTTTTAATAAAAACTTCTGCCTTGCCCTGCTTTGATGTAATCCTGCTCAGCCACACTGGCCATAAATTAGGCTCTCCATTGCATATCCAAAGCCTCTACCAGGCTACAGCGACACAGATGGGAGAATGGAGATGGATAACCCCATCTCAGAGATCTGGTGCATCACCTTCAGTCTCTGCACTGATTTCCTGGATTAACTGCAGGGAGAAGTCAAGAGAAAAAACTATCTGTGCTGCCATTAGCAGACTGGGCTTGAGTTTCGCACAGGCATAAAATCTGCTACAATAAAAGTGACACAGGCACAGCTTAACTGTTTCACCAGCTCTGCTCTTCAGTGAAGCTAACTCACTGGTGACCATCTGTGGATGCATTTCTGTCCACCTCAATAGGGCCATGGCTTGGGGAGAGATCAGGAGGAGTGGTGAGACTCATGTTCCACTGCACAGCCATGATCAGCAGGGATCTGACTGCCTCAGCCACCTCATCTGTTTGTTCCGGCCAATGCAGTAAATTAACCTTAGTTCACTACAGCTTTAAAATATTACCAGAAACTTTGTTTTGTTTCCTGTATTAACTATTGCCAAGAAACAGCAAAGCAGGATTTCCCCTTTTGCTTCCATAATCATCCTGATTTGCCCAAGGTCAGAGGACATGACAGCACAGACATTCTCAAGATGTCCTCCCAATGGGACGACTGGGCAGCATGCACACTTCACACCCAAACGATACGAAAGCCCAAAAATTGCTCCATGATCTGTCTATCTGTGGAGCATCTGCACCGCAACATCCATGCTGCCCATTCCAGACTCTCAGATGGACAACATCTTAGTAGCAGACTCCCGTCACAGAATAATTGATAATTTAGAAACATGGCAGTCTTGTTCTCCTGGCCTGCAAGCAACAGTGTTCTAATGTATCAGTGTGAGGAGGAAGCTGGCAATGCAAATGAAAAAGGTCAATAAATGCTTGTCCAGATCCAGTCCAGACTAAAACACGTAAGAGCAAGTGGCCACAACACACAAAACAGCCCCACTTCAGCCTCCTGAATATGTCATCTCATACCAGCAAATACTTCAAAGCCATGAGCTCCCTGAGAATCAAAAGAACTTTTTAGCATTTCCAATTATCAAGGGAACAATCAGGCCTGAAGCAGGAGGAAAACTTGAGGCCAGCAGTGCTGCTCAGCACCAGACCTTTACTAAGCAGCCTGACCCACACCACCACGTTCAGCACAGTGGCTCCAGCACTGATGTTCACAGCGATGCTGCGGGACCGCCCCAGGTGCCGTCGTTAAATGTCGGGATTCTGCTATTTGAACTTTTGGAGGGAAAGTGATTTAACGCTCTTATTTTGCTGTCAGAAGCCTGTAGGGAGCTGAAGGCATGGGCACAGGAAAAGGGAGGCTCAGGGTGATGCTGGATCTAAACAGACATTCATGGTGATGACAGAAGTGACAGACAAGGGTTACAATATTTCACACTCTCAGAAGACAGCACAGCCAGAAGCTGTGATCCAAAGCTGAGCGTGCAAGAGGAGAAGCAGCCATGGCACCTGCCCAGAGGGCACGGCGGGATGCCACAGTGGGATGCTGACAGAGGTCTGTCAGCACGGAGTTCACTCTGCTCTCCCCAGGCACCACAGCTACACCTGAGCACACCAAGCAGGACTTTGCTTTTGACAGAAATAATATTAATGTCTTTTTTTCCTTCCTACATCTCTTCTTGTTTTCTTTTCAAATGCCATTGTTGCAAAGGATGCTAAACTACCAAGCCCAGAGATGTTCCAGTCATGCTGACAGTCTGTCACATGCCCACAAAGCAAGGCTATTTGCAGTTAAAATTCTGGCTCCATCATTTTAAGATTTAAAACAGATTTTAAATCAAGATGACGTCATTACATTGCTTTCACCACATGTTAATGAATTTCACATTTTTCTAGGAAAAAAACTAAAACAGGTGGGATCTAAAGTCGGGGGAAGGGAAGGTTGCTTTGCTTTCTTGGAAACTCGGAACAGAAAAGGCAATCTGTTTTCCAAAGCATGTTTTAATTCTCTTCTAATTGTCTCTGGAGCACTCACACTGCAGAGGCCTCAGCCCACAGCTGCAGTGCCTGGGTGGATTCGGGAGCACCCACGGAGCATCCTGCACTGTGCTCAGCCCCAAACACATCACAAACACACCTACCCATGTTTGTCACCACGGTCCTGCCTAAGATCAGATAGTTAAGCTTTGCAAGAAGGGCACGTGGCAGCACAGGAGGATGATATCTCCTCCTCACCCAGCCAAGGACCTGGCTGGCACCACCCATAGCCCGACACCTCGTCCAAGCCCAGCAGCGGCCTGATACAGGAATCAGCAGGTGGCACTGACCCCTGAAATACAGTCAGCCCAAGCATGTATCAGTCCATCACTTCTCACTTCTAACCTAGGGAAAGAAATTCTGGAAGAGGAACACACTACAGGTTACCCTTGCAGCTGACCTGTCCCTTGCCAAGAAGCCATGGTCCAGAGCAGCAGTGAAACCACCCGGATTTAGCCACCTGCTTAAAGATAAGCTCGCACTTAACCATTCTGTGGAAACAGGATGCTCTGCTGGAGTGTGGCCAAGGGGAATTAGCTGTGCCAGCCTGGGCTGCATCTGGCCTGCAGCAGAGAGCATCAATATCTAAAAACAAAATTTCATGCAGTGTCGATTTCATGAGATAAAACCTATTTGATCATTGCTGAAATCCACTCTCACAGGATTCCTGCTCTAGAGAGCACATTCCCTCAGGCAGCGAACTTCTCTGAGATAAGAAAGTCCATTTATATATACCATAAGAGAGACTCTCTTCCATAAATCTCAAAAAAATTAGTAACATATGTCTCCTTTGGCAACTGATCACCAACACTCAGTCAAGAAGGTCACCTAAACCCAAGTACATCCACCTCCAAATACATTACCATAACAATCACAAAAATGAATGCAGAAACATCTTCAGGTCCCTTAAACTTCAGGGCTTTCACTCCTGTTCACCAAAGCAAAAGGATTTTTTTCCTTTTTTTTTTACTATTGATGTGCTATTACTGCACATAAAGATATCATACACAAAATGATCACCATCGTTTTTTGGCCTTTTGATCTGATCATCCACATGTCCATGCAGTAAGCAGCAAAACCCACGGACTCTGAATCCAGAGCTCCACACAACAGGTCCCTGAAGTGAAGAGCTGCTTGCACCTTCTACCTCCCAACCAGCACCATGCCCTGTGGGACATTCTCCAGGGAGAGGAGACAGGACTCTTCCACCATCTAGGTGGGATTTGGAGTTGTATTATGGTCATATTCTGGTCTGATTTGCATCTATCCATCTGGCATGGGCCACTGTCTATGCATGACAACTTCAGCACCTCAGGACAGTAGTTTTACATAACTCCATCTCATTCTTTGGCAACAGTTTATAATCTACAAAATCCCAGTCAATAAATCAGAGCATCAAATTTGGTTTCATTTTCACTCTTCTGCTCTTTCTCTTTTCCATCAGTTCCTTACCCATTTATTTGTTATTTGTCACTACACCTTCCAGTGATAATATACAGCTACAAAGACTTGGCAATACAGAGCTTATGTTAGGGAATAAACAGCATTCCTTTAAAAAACAACCATCACCTCAAGACACTGATGCATCAGAAATGCCTCACACCTGAAAAGAAGCAGCTCTGCCTCCTCTGTTGTACTTGCCCAATCATTCAAGTTAGGAGCATTTAGTCCTACCTCCTTTCAAAACGGCCACTGGAACCAGAAAGGACATCTGTCTTCAGTGAGTCCACAATGGGAGATTTTCAAGTGATTTTTTTCCGAGTGATTCTTACACAACGACTGGTTTAATTTTAAATGGCTTTACAATGATCCTTCAGCTTAAAGAATGACTCCCCTATTTGTTAAATCCCAGACGGAGGGTGAGGGAAAGACCATTTTCTGCTGCAGCCTAAGGTTTCACCACACAGCAATCCAACAAAAGCCTCCAAGAGCAGCACTGCAGTGTCAGTCCTACACAAGCTGTGCCCCCATCTCTGCACTCATGGATGCTTCGCTGTGAACAGAGAGCAATCCCAGCCCCGCCAAGGTCAATGAAATCCCCACTGTGCCAAGCCACGTTCACGGGATTTGGCTTTCCACCCAACCAACCTCCACACATTTTGGATTTTCTATTTTGAGCTTTCCAGTAACAGGGGATGTTAATCTGTTATTGTTCATGTCATAAAGCGTTACAGCATGAGATGTCCAAGACCCACAGCATGGCCAAGTTAGCTCAGAGCTGGACTTCAGAATTTCCTGATGTTTTTGCTGTTTATGCTATGGAGCCTCCAAGCCTCAATACAGAGCAAACCATATGTCATTCCCCCAGCTGAACCAGGAACACAAAATCCCTCTCGCTAAGGGCCGTACCGATTGCAAAAGATAAACAAATCAAGCTATTCAAAGTCCTCTCAAACCCCATCTGATAAGCAGGAAATACTTATTACCTTTCAGCCATCAAATCAACCCAATATTAATGATTTTCTCCATGACCTTCTAAACACATGAAAGTTAAGTCAATAAAGTCAACAAGAGAATATCCAAGACAGATCTTTCTCAAGTCCTCAAAGGCAAGTAACAAACCACTTTGCTTCCATGACTTTGGCAAAATTCCTGTATGGTAATTACAGAAGGATTTGCTAGCTCACCATGACAGCCATCCTCAGCATACAGTGAAACACAATGCACTCCTTATTTGCTGCTTTTTTCTCCACTTAACTGCAAAGTCAATCCATTTCCAGGATATTGTTACGTTGGTGTTACAGAGTCTAGTCCAGAGCCAGACAGAAGTGGATGTGCACTGCTTGGGTGTAGTCCCTTCTTTGGGCTTAGAAGCACATTTGGAAATTCACCTAATGCAAAGCAGCTCCACATTCAGATATGCAGCAGGAACCCAGAGTGAAGGGAGAGGGCACTTTGGAGTGAAGCTCTGTGCATCCAGTGGGAGAGGCCATGGCACGACAGTGCCAGAACTGCACAAATGCAGCTAAGCCTCACAAAACAACAGAACTTAGAGCCTTGCTGTGGTGTTTGTTTCCTCCTGCCACCCATTGAAAAATATTTTTTCCTTAGAATGTAAATATATAAAAAATTAAGCTGCGCTCTGAGCCTTGGGAGATGTGGATGATGACTGGGCACTCTCTGGGATGCACCAAGAAAGGGCAAGACAGAGCACCACGGAAGTGGTCATTCAAAGTGATGCAGATATGAGATTCCACAAAAGATTTCACCAATGGCATTTACAAAGTACCTCACTTGAAATGCTTTTTGATTTTTCTTTTTGGTGAGAAAAAAATATTTCATCGGACAAGCACGAATATCCTATTAAAAACTCAGAGGCCAAAAGCTCTCACTCCACAGGAGCTGTACCACTTTACAGATTGTTCATAAATTGATTCATGAACCATTTTTTGTCTTTGCTTCCTTAGAAGGCTGTTTCAGAATCACTTCACTAATATTATCTGCCTTCATTTTCTGTCTCATGTATTTACCTTCAGTTTACATCTGTTTACTTTTTGTCTTGGTTCTGGCCAGGACAGGGTTAATTTTTTTGCAGTAGCCGGGATGGGGTGTGGCTGAGGGGCCATGGTCAGGACCTGGACTTTACCAAACCTCATGGCATTGCTAGTGGCAGGGGAAAGGGAGTCCCTTCTGAGGAGAAGGAGGTCATTCCAGGCAAGGAAGCGCAGCAGGGGCAGCAGTCAGGGTGGGCTGGCACCACCTGCGGTCGCATCTGCTCAGGCTGGTGAGCATTTTGCATGTGAATCACTTTCTCTTTTGTACACTTTCGCTGCTAATATTGTTGCTGTTATTGTTCGTTTTCTTATTTCATTGCTGTTTCTAGTAAATTGTTCTTACCTCAACCCATGAGCTTCATTTTTTGTGCCTCCAATTCTCCTCTCTGGCCACCCACAGGGGAGAAGGGGGTCTGAAGGAGGGGTAGGAGACTAAGCAAGAGGCACCGTGGTTTGGAGAGGCTCAGTGGGAGAACTAAATTGGGGAGTACCACTCCTAAACCACAACACTCTTGTAGTAACAGTGTCCTTCAGCTTAAGTAATACTTTTGCCCCTTGTGCTTCTCCTTGCAATGCATTCAGGCTATTCCCCTTCCCTGCTTTCTTCCCAACTTCCATTTCACCATGCTGGGGTATGAATTAAGCCAAGAACAGACGAACTCCACCTCCCCTCGTCACAGAGGGGCTCCTGCCTGCACAGAGGAGGGGTGCTGAGCTCTCTCTTGGCATGAGCCCACACAGGAGATGTTGGCCCATCATGGTGAAAAATCCAGAGCTCTCCCTGCTCCTGCACAGATGTGCTCTGGAACTGAGCCCCTCATTGCTTTGACTTGAGCATTTTCAAGTTGCTGCAGTACATGAAATTCAGGGCAGTTTGCTCTTTGTTCAGTGCACTCTTAAGTGAAGTGCATGTAAGGATGGAGCTGGAAAGGAGAAGGAAACAGGGTGATGAGGGGGTCAAACCTGCCTGTCCCTTTGGATTTCAGAAATGTTAAACAAGAATCAAAGGGAAGACATTTCCAGGGTTTGGAAAAGGGGACATACAGCTCAGTGAGGTGACAGGTACTTGGATCTAAAAGCTGCTCTGCAAGCGAAGCCTCCTTTCCTCCAGAGAGCTGCCTGCTGCATTCAGAGGCAGATTAAATCTCTTGGAGCAGTGTCAGACCTCCTTCCTTTCTGAAACACACGGCCTCTGAGGAATACAGCTATTGCTCAGCCATAGTCCCCAGCAGCTCCTGAGAACCTACAAGCCATGTATCACTGCTAAAGCAAAGTGTCTGTCAGGTGGCAAACACAGTGTTACTGAACCTGGTATGAAACCAGGAGGAAGGCAGGAGGGAGTGCCAAAAAACTGGAACCTGAGAGTTTGAGGAAATGAATGTTTTATGGCCCATCAGTCAGTATTTGACCATTTGATAGAGAAAGATGATTCCACCTTCAAGAAAATCAAGTTTCCCCTTTTGATGATGGAGTGAGGCACAGCCAGAACTGTGAAAAAGCACCATTGGTGAGATGGTGACATTTTAAACTTGTTCCACCATGGGAAATGGTTAATTCTGAGGAAGACATAGTTTCAGCCTTGATTAACGACTTTTAGAACCTCAGCCACCCTGCTGCGGGCGGCGCTGCCCATGCTGCAGAGCCGGGCACCAGAGCACTGCCCAAGCACTGGGATGCAGCTCTCAGATGGCTCCACCACCCCGGTTCTCCCCATCTCCACTTGCATCTGCCTGTTCCCACAGACTCAAAACCAGGTCACTGCTAGCACCCCCAGGGTCACATTATTAACACCCTCCCCAGCAGCAGCAGCAGCTCAGCAGCCCAGATGAGCCAGCCCACCCTCTGGCATTTGTGCTGTGTTGCGGTGCAGCAGGTCCAAGGGGCCAAGACAGAGCCACCTCCAGCACCCAAAGGCTGCTCTTTTCCAGTAGGACCAGTTCCTGCTACCTGAGCTGGCCAAAGCAAACCAACCCTGTGCATCTCAGCCGAGGGAGATCTGCAGGACACCACCACTTGCCACAAGCTCTCGATAGTTTTGAGTCTCCAGAAATACAATTCAGACCTTAAGTCTTTTTCTTATTTTCTCCATTTTTCTTAATTTTTTTT
>VWZF01002311.1:329238-350300 GCA_013396755.1 Sclerurus mexicanus | reverse complement strand
TTTTTTTTTTTTTTTTGTTAAGGGCTGGTATTATTTTACCACAGCTATCCAATCAGGCAAGGAGCAAGCAGGGCTTTTTCTTTCTTCCTTTGTCTTTCTTTCTTTTTTAATGCTTGTTACATCTCTGCTATATACTTCCTCTCCACACAGAAATATCCCTTCAAAGCTTGATATTATTGAGCAGCTTTCAACCATGCCCAGCAGAGCCATGTATTCTTTGCGTTTGTCTGGCCTTTGTTTCTAGGAATGAAATACCAATGGCTGAACAGTGTGACTTCGTTTCACTCCTTCATTCCAATACTTGTTCTATTTCTATCCCACTGGGTCAAACTCACCTATTGTGAGACCTCACCGATTTCAATTACATCAGGGATTAATTTGTTCCATTGCGTTGAAGCTGTTAATACAATCCTGGCTGGCTCTAGATTAGAAAAGGCACGTTGAGACCTCCCTCGCAGGCAGTGTTTAACAGCAGTCTTGATCTTCAGTTTTGTTCGGCAGTGGGGTGGTTTTTTTCTTCCCTTTGTGCCCCTTTGCCCCTCTTTTCACAATCTTCCCCTTCCTTTCTAAATTGCCCTTATCAGAACTGGGTGGTCCTTCTGACTTCCACTGTGACTGGCAACGTGTTGCCTCCCAAAGCCACTGCCCAGGGCTTGCACGGGAGGTCAGCACTGGAAGGATGGTCCGACCTGACACCACGCAGACATGACCACTCCAGCTTTGGCACCTCATCTTCCCCACAATCATTTCAGAGGGTCGCTGCAGGTCTCCATGTACTCAAAGGGATCTGCAGGGAGTGGGTTCTGCAGCTCTGACCCTCGGCCACTCATCTGCTGACGGCAGTCTCCAGGGGAGAACAGGGATGCTCCGTCTGGCAGATGGACACGTGGAAATGCACCTTTGTTAAGTCGCTCTGGTTGCCCTGTCAGGGCTTCCAAACTGGGACACAAGATCATGACACAGCTTTAAAATGTCCAGCCCTGTGATTTCATAGGACATCTGTGATATCAGCGATCTCAGCAATCCTGACTCAAAATTGTGCTTATTCACACGATTTTGTCTCAGGAAGAGACACCGGTGCAGGGAAACTCAGGGCCCATGTGGGCACAAAGCAGTTCAGCTTTGCTTGAGTGCTACAACTCCCTCCCACAAAATCCACTTCTTTTCATTGAAGAAAAAAATCCAATAATCTCTTAGCAAACTGTGTTTTGGGGACACAGTGTGATGACTCCAGAATAATAAGAACAAGAGTTTCAAAAGATAAGTAGGAGGAAAAATAGAGGATATTAAAATCAAACAGACAGCTCAACAGATTCCTTCCACACTTACTGAAATCCATGAAATTTCCACAGTGGTTTCATGAGGTCACCTCAGGCTTCCATGGGGAAGCTCAGTGCAGCCTGGACCACAGGAGCTTGCAAGGGCTAATGCTGGAGCTGTTGCACTCACCAGACAGAAGCTGAACGGGCTGGGTTCCAGGGCTCCAAGTTTGTTCCCTTGTTCAGCACCCAGTTTTCCAAAATGTACATTTACTACTGCACTATTTGCATTTCTTTATTGGAAGAAACATGGCAATAAGCTGGACTAGTATTACCCAACTGTTTATTTAACTCTGCCACTCACCTTAGATGTTGGTGGAGCCATCCAGGTTAAATCTCCATGCTCCAGGCACTGCCCCACCTGCCATCTCCCAATCCAGTTACCCACTTAGGTCTCACCCCTTTGATGCCAAGTATTCTCTGGAAAGAACTTCCTTGTACCTGCGGACTTGGACCTGGGCAGTGTCTGATCATGGCACCCAAGCCTTGGTGTCAGCAGAAACCCTCACACCTCCACAGCACCGAGACCTCCCTGTGCGTGCATTGCTCTGGACACACAGAATCACAGAATATCCTGAGCTGGAAGGGACCCACAAAGATCATCCAGTCCAACTCCTGGCCCTGCGTGGACACCCCAACAATCCCACCCTGTCCCTGATAGGGTTGTCCAAATGCTCCTTGAGCTCTGGCAGCCTTGGTGCTGTCCTCACTGCCCTGGGGAACCTGTTCAGTGCCCGACCACCCCCTGGGGGAAGAACCTTCTCCTGAGATCCAACCTAAACCCCCCTGAAACATCCTGCCATGCAGATCAAACCCACCCTGAGACACACAGCCCATGGAGAAATCTCAGGATCATCTCTGGATGATGTGTTATCCTCCAACAGCTTTCACAGTCCTGATCTAAAAAAATCACTGCTTCCTCAAGCCTAAGCTTTCCAAAATATTCTTCTATGGTTGAAATCTGCCATGGTTTCTCCCAGGTGGCTTTGCTGGGGAAGGGCTAAGCTCCCACTGCTGCCACTTCACCACAATCATTTCCAACACCATCAAGTTCAATGAGGGCAAAACAAACCCCCAAACAATCCCCCCTTCCTGCCATGCCTCCCACAGGCTGCACTGTCTGCTCAGGGCCGAGTTTCCATGTTCATTCACTTCCCCTGTGCTCTGCTGACCAGTGGCAACATCCTTCAGACTTTACGTGTGCCACACATGACCCTGCATCCCTGAGTGGCCCTGTGCTGCTGCCACCACTGCTCGCTGCTCGCACCAGCACGCACATATTTCCCAGATGTGGTTTCATGCCTGTGTCCCTCCTGGTGGTGTGGGTATCACTGCAAAGAAATCTGCAACAGGCTTTGCAGAATAGCCCCAACCAACCCCTGTAGGACCATGGATTTGGAAGCTTGGCATGCTACAACTGCCTCCACTACCTTAACACAAGAAAAATGTTCTTTTCTTGATGGAGGAAACACTCTTGCTGAAATAAACTGCCTCGATAGGCAGGAATTAAACCCATTCTGCAATTCTGTCTGTTGCAAGGAGTTGTCTACTGGTAGTTTTAAGCAGTTGAAACAGGCATTCAAGAAACAAAACCTTAAGAGGAAACTGCTAAGTCTCTCGAGCCCAAAACACACACACAGAGCAAATGCAGTCCCCGACAGGGCAGCAGGGCAGGACCCTCTGTGCATCACCCACCCATCGTGCCATGCAGGAGGAGATGCCTTTTGCAGCAGACCCAGCAGCCAAGGCATAGGGAGCTCTGGAAAGGTGAGAAACAAGGGTGAGGTGGCTGGCCCCCACCCCTGGGGTACTGCTGGCCAAGCACACGGTCTGTGCCTGTCACCCTCTGCCACTCGCCCCATCTCACACACTGCAGTGGAGGAACCCATGGGGCTGCAGTGCAGACCAGGCCAGTGCTCCCAGCGGGGTGCTCCTGGGGCAAAAGCTGCAGCACCCCACTAAAAATACTTACCAGCAGTTTGTTTGTCTCTTCAAACAAGACCTGAGCCAAATTACTGACAAACCTGTCAGATTCAAAGCACTCCTGACCTTTTCTCCCCTTCCCTCCACCAGCAGCAGCCTCTTGCTGGGACAGATGCTCCAGCTGCAAACCCGTTTGGCCATGGCACGAGGGCAAAGTGGAAACCCCAACCCCACTCCCCTGAAACGGGTCAGGGGTTTTCCAAATGCTGGAAAAAGGCAGAGTCATTTGCCACAAGGGCTTAGAACACCAGTTTAAAGCACAGACGTGCACAGGTTCAAGGTCATATCTCTACTCCTCTGCTCTGCATCAGCCCAGCCAAGACCTCCATGAAAACAGGAGCAAAAGCACAAGACATGGAAAACCCAAGGGATACTCAGGAAAACACTGCCATCAGAAGGAGAAGGAATAACCTCCCCAAAACAGAATAAACATTTGAAGGGGCAGCACCGCAACAGATCCTATACTTCTCTGGGAGCTCCTTTTATCCCGGTCCCCTGACATCCTCCAAGGAACACACAGATCCCTGCTCCCACTGCAGAAAAGCAACTCCCTCTAGGGTAAAATACGGCAACTGCTGAGCAGTGCGCACCAGTTCAGGGCAGGATTCCCAGAATACCTTTTTGCATAGCATTTGCAAAGAAAACAGAGATGTGGCTGACAAGTGTCACCACAGCAGCTCTCCAGCACTGACCTCATGTGAGAGGTGGCTTCTTCAAAAGCTCACAGCTTATTCAGCAGAGATGCCTGGGGAACTGATTGAATTATCCCATGCCATTTTTCCTCTATCACGTTTTCCCTCTGCAAATCTTTAACTAAGCTCCAGTCAATCCCAGTCCTGCTCATTCTGGCAAGATAACATCCAGCAACCCTCTGCAGGAACGGTGCCAAGGAGATGGACCTCCTTAGATGTCCCTGCTCACTCATCCCATGATTTGGCAGCCTCTGTGCAGTGCTGGAATATAAGAAAATGGTTGTGCCCAAGGACAGGGAGGTTAATCCATCTAACAATAACTGGAGGCCATTCAGGGGATTTACTGAAATTGCAGGAGTCATTCAGCTGGGAACACTTGTGCTGCTGACACCTTCACTTCTGCCCTGGTTCATCCCCACCAGTCTGTCTCCGTTTTTTTCATGCCTGCTGCTAGGACTGGCTGACATTAGTTGTTTGAGACTCAAAATCCCTCCCATAGTCTGAAACCCTCCCTCCTACACTTCAAGCTTGTCTTCTCCATCATTCTACCAAGCTTCTTCATTCTCACTGTCTCCAGCAGCACTGCTCTGAAGGGCGACATTTGCAGGTTCAGCGCAAGTATCAAATCCATGTCATGGAAACTACCAAAACACCACTGGAAACTGAGAAATACACAGCAGCATCCATGGTTACAGGTCTCCTGAACATCAGCTTGCTACTTATAGTTACTGAGGGGAGAAAGTCTTGTCTCTCTGGGCTGCTCTCACTTTCAGAGCTTAATTTCAACATGCAGTGGGGATGCCCAGCCTGGGGACAGGCTCTCTGGGCTCTCCATGCTGACCCAGTGAAATAAAGCCTGTGACAGCAGGGCTGGTGCTACCCAATGTGGGTGACACATGGCAAGGGGTCACTGTGGACCTGCCCTCCCCCAGCTGCCAGGCTGATCCAGAGCTTTGAGGCTTTTAGAGTCAAAACAGGAAAAGGAGTTGTATGTGAAGATCTCTGCAAACTTCAAGCTGTGATTCAGAGACACAGTGCCTTCTCCTCAGGTCTAAAAATCCAAATACCAACCACCACTGGGCATTTCTTTTTCTCCCTCAATCTCCCATGTACCAAGGATGCTGGCGGTATGTAATGACACATTCTCTGTCCTTGGACATCACCCACCGTCTCCAAATCAACAATTAGGTGAGCTCTGACTTCAGATACTGTTGGAAAAGCCAGGGGCACAACCCTTGTTTTTAAAAAGAGCAAAGCATACAGCTGTACCAAACCTCAAAATTTTCAGAAAGGAGACAGAGAGGACATAAGATTCATCTGCCCTTTAACTGCAGGGCCCAAGGGGTACCCAGCACTGATGTGCCCACAACAGAATTAGGTATGGAAATTGCATTGGAGGCTCCTGAGCAGGAGAGAGAAGGGAATGGGGACAACAGCACAGCACAATCCAGCAGCAGACCAGTTTCTGGGAACAAGCCACTGGAGCTCCTGGAACACACTGGGGCTTTTTAGGGGCAAGGTTCTGGGGTACCAGTGTTGAGGAAAAGCAGTCAGGGTGAAAACTGGAGTAGGTCAGCAAATTTCCTGAAACCAAGTGGCAATTTGTGAAATAACAGCCGTGGAGATGAGCTGCCCCTTGTCCTTCAAACAGTTTTTCCCCATTGCAGCTGCCCACTTTGCCAACACATTGCTAACAAGTTTCCTCTTTCTCTTCTAAAGTTACTGTGACCAAGCACCTGAAATATTAAGGATGTTCCCTAATATCTATGTTCCTGCATAGATCCCTGCCTATGTACATGAGAAATATCTTCATTCACACAAGTCTTGCAAGCTATTTGTGGAAAAAGGCTTTCCAGAGGTGATTTTTATCAGTAATTTAATCACTTATTTGAAACATAAGATGCAAGACTTCTTTAATCTCTGCAACAGAGATGTTTTCTTTTGATCTTGCTTTATGCTTTGCTTGCCTTGTAAAACCTATTTCTTGAACTGTAAGGCAGGATGGAGCTCCCTGGACATTCCCTGAACCCCAGATGAGCCCCATGGGAGCCTTGCTGACACTGAGGGGGCAGAACCAACTTCCATTTCTAAATATGCTACTTGCTTTTAATAAATCTATTCAAATCAATTTACCTCGGAAGACCCACTTCTATTTAGCAAAACTCAATCAATTATAGTCATCATTAACAATCTCTTCCATTTCCTATCATTTCCCCAGGGTGGCCCTACCTGTAAACATGGTCTGAGATGCAGAATTTCCCACAGTGATCAGCAAAGCACGATTTCACACTGAAAACACCTCCAACATAAAACCAGGGGTTTTAAAAATGGTTCAGAAGTCTGTGTTCTATTGACAAAATGTATGGCCAGCTCCAAAAGCTTCAAGGGAAAACAGAAGAGATGGGAACCACCCCTGTTCCAGCAGCGGCACCCAAGATGATCCTCACCAAGCCCAGAGCTCTCACAAGCCTGCAGAGAAGCTGCTAAGCCTTTCCCTCCTGCCCCTGCCAAAGGTGGTCACGGCAAACTGAGATGGAAGTAAGTGACCTAACCCCAAGGCACATTGAGGAGATGTGCTCCTGCATCTCTCAATTCACTATTGCCCTCCTCAGAATGACATTCCTGTCCCATTGCTGCTGCTTTCAGCCTGCTCTACATGGTGGCAGAATCCTGCAAGCCTTGCTGGCACCATCCCAGAGATGAGAAAAATGGCTTTGGAGCAGCAACTGAGGGCTGCCAGTTACACCAGCTTGGTACCTGCTAACAAAAGGGTCAAGCAACTATTTGGCGCTCCTGGTTTCCCTTTGTGAAAACGCTGCTGCCACAGTGTCCCCTGCTTGAGGAATCACAGAATCATAGAATGGCCAGGGTTGGAAGGGACCTTAAAGATCACCCAGTCCCACTCCCTGCCATGGGCAGGGGCACCTCCCACTAACCCAGGTTGCTCCAAGCCCCATCCAACCTCGCCTTGAACACTTCCAGGGATTGGGCAGCTTTTCTGGGCAACCTGTGCCAGGGCCTGCCCACCCTCACAGTAAAGATTTTTTTCCTAATATCCAATGTAAACCTACTCTCTGTCAGTGTGAAGCCATTCCTCCTTGCCCTGTTACTACATGCCCTTGTAAACCAGTGTCTCTCCATCTTTCTTGCAGGCTCCCTTCAGGACTTTGCTACTGCCTGCTCCTGCTTGTGGACTGATCAATTCTGCTTACACGAGTTACCCCCAATGTCAACCCCATCCTGCTGTCCTGGGCCAATGGGCTTGATGACCATTTTTGCTCTGAGTTATTAACTCTGCTCCATACTGCTCCATGGAGTGCCCACAAAACCCATCAGCATTAAGAGGGAGCAATAAAAAAATATCCTGGCTAGGTTGTTCTGTAAAGGCTCTTCTTCCAGCACAGCCAGGATCACCCCATACCTGCCAGCAGCCATGGAACTTCTTCCCCAAAAGTGCTTTGAAATACATTCTCAAGCCCTATTATCTCCCCTGTTTATACCACGCTCCCTCTATTATCCAGAAATCTCCAAGTAATTTATAAGCCCACAAGCTCCTGCACTAACAGGCAATAAATCACATTTACAAACCCCATCACCTACTGTTTTGAGGGCTGCAGTGCCGGGTGGGCGCGGGGCTGGACGAAGCGAGGTGTGGGGAGCTGCTGCCTCCCAAACCCTCCGCACAGCAGCGTGTTCCAAGGAGGAGGCGGCTCCACTCTGCTCTGCACCAGCCGGATGAGTGTTTGCTAAGGATCCAGAGAGGATTACAGACAGTGTCCTACCTCACTGGGCTCTCCCCATCCAACCCCAGTACAAGCACACAAAAGAGGGTTTTCTTTTCACAAAATCAAACCAAAGGAGGAGGATGTTTTTGGCTATTTTCCTCAAGGAAAGAGGTTGCCCATCTAATAATCCCTAAATGGGCAGTGGGTTGCTGGGCTTTCATGTGTGCCTCTGAGCCTCCCCTTGCCATGCCAGGTCACTGGTTTTCTTTTCCACAGAATTGCAAAACCCCTGAATAACAAGGTTTGTGCATGGAAGTGCTGACACAACCCTTAACTACAGCATCCTGAACATGATACCAGAATAAGGACGCTCCCTGTGTGGCCCAGCCTATGGATAAATAAAGCATTTCAGCAGCCAGCACCGACAGATCATAAACCTCCATGAGCATAAATACCAACAACAACCCTTAAAGATTAGAGGGCTTATGGGCAAGGCAGGCTGGGATGATTTAGAGTTGGGGTGGAAGGGTCATTATTGCTGAATAGGTGGGGGTGAGTGGGCCACAGAAATCAATAAACCATTCCGCTCCCAGGGAAGGAAGGGGCCACGCTAGTTGTGCAAACACACATTTTCCATTTGAGGCTGGAGATTTCCGACTCACCCAACAGGATGGATATGGGGAACTCGCACTGTCTTGCTGAGGAACAAGGACCGTGCCCCATGGCACGTGTCCCAGGGGCTCTGTCACTCAGAGCAGAGCACACCTAAGCCCCTTGCTGGGCACAACCCGCTGCTGGAGGCAGCTTCAAATGAATGCAGACCCAGGCGATGTTCAGCTCCATTAATTTCATTTTCTATGAAGTTAACATATAGCTGGAATAAGTATCTCAGTTGCTTTCAGCATCACCATCAAGTCAGAGCTTTTCCAGTGCCCAGTTCTAGCCCCATACAGCCACCTGACAGGTCCTGTTAGCACCAGTTACCTTCAAGCACCAAAGACAGCTCTGGGACTGACTTCATCTCTGATAAAATAACCCCATTTGGAAGTTTCCACACTGGCAGCAGAGATGGAGGTGGTCACAGTGAGGACAGACACAAAGCGTTGCAGACAGGTTTCCAGGCACACAGCTGCTGAGGCACAGAGTTCAAAGGCAGCAAGCAAGTCCTCCTTTGCCAGAGAAGAATCTTTTTCTTTGGTCCCCCTCTTCCCAGTTCTTTCTTTTTCCCCCACTTTTTTTCTAGGGAATACAATATGGAAAAAAGACACCAGCTTTGGAGAGTGAAGCCTATTTAAAAATAGAATGTGTGTATACTATATATAAATAAATATTTGCATCTAATGGGCCAAGGTACCCAAAAGCCCACCTTTGGGACACCCTGCAGGAGGTGGTGCAGGGAACCAGCAGACAGTGGTAATGCCTGTTATTCCCATGAAGAAGCCTGAGCTCACAAGCATGTACAGGTACAAACAGTGATGGTCTCCACTCCTGCTGATCAGAACTGGGAGCTGGTGCTGGTGGTAAAGTACAGGAACCTGCTTTGGTCCCCCTGCATGAGCCAGTGCCCTCCTGTCTGCTTTTCCAAAGGTATTTAAAGAAAACACTCTCTAGACAAGTTAATAAAATACCTTGACGTTTGCCCAGCTCATGTCAAGCTTACAGCTTGCAGGGAATGGATTTCAACTTCGCTTGGGATTTTGAGTTTCTAAAACCAGTAATTTCATCTTCCCTCCAGAAATAAATTCCTCAATGGCTTCACTGCAAAAATATTCCCAGGAATGGACAATTCTGCTGCTCTTATACTAAAGACAGCACACAAAAAAAAAAAATCAGATTACTATTGAGCCTTATCAAAAATATGGCATAAACCATGTGTTGACTTTAATCCAAACCAAACTGTCAATCTGCCTTCAGGATCCAATCTAAAAAACATGCAAGCCTAGAGCCAGAAAAGAAAAGCAGGGTTTGTTTTCTAATAGAAGATTTGTTCTGATCCCTATTAGCCATGCTTCTGCCTGGAAATATTTACACTGCAAACACCGGACAAATAGGATTTCTTATCTTTCTGCTTTGTTGAGTTAGGGAAAAGTTTCATTTGGTATTAATTAATTTAAATTGCAGGTTTCCCATTTCCAGGGAACAATTCTCAACAGTTTTGGAAAATAAATCTGGTTTTGAAACATTTTAAATAGAGGAGGGGGAAAGAAAGCGGCATTAAAATCACTCAGATTTGGGCTGCTGCATCCCCACACAGCTTGTGGGCATCAGGGAGAGCCCCACCCATTTTGCTGCATCCATTGCCAGTCACCAGCAGTAGGAAAAATGCTTCTGGGGGGGAAGTCAGGCCAGACGTGGACAAACAGACAGGAGACCTTATGGCATGAAGCTGGAGATCCCCCAGGAGCCCCTTCTTTGCAGCACCAGCATCCATTCCTACAGCACCGGGATGCTGTGAAGTGTCATGCCTCGCTCCACACATGCCCAGTTCCCTGTTTGGTCTGGGAATACCCACAGCTGTCACCCACCTGGGCCCACCACCCAGCACAGAGCAGCTCTGCGAGTGCAAGTCAGAGTTAGCACACATCTCATTCAGAAGTGAAACCCCACAACTCAGCCTGGTGGTGCTCGGCTTCTTGGCATGCACAGTGATGGTGCACGCTGGGGAAATCATGCTCCCAGAAAGAAATCAAAGCTGAGCAAATAAATTCCATTTTCTTGTTTGCTACATTTAAACAGCAATTAAATTCCTATTACCTACTCTTTCAACATAAACAGCACAAAGCCCTCTGCCTCGCTGGCAGACTGCTCCCATTTATCACAGGCAAAGGGGAATGGGTTTAAACTAAAAGACGAGAGATTTAGATTAGATGTATGGAAGAAATTCTATATTCAGAGGGTGGTGAGGCCCTGGCACAAATTGCCCACAGAATCATAGACTGACAAAATATTCTGAATTGGAAGGGACCCATAATGATTATCAAAGTCCAGCTTCTGGCCCTGCACAGACATCCCAACAATCCCACCCTGTCCCTCAGAGTGCTGTCCAAACACTCCTGCAGCTCTGGCAGCCTTGGGGCTGTGCCCACTGCCCTGGGGAGCCTGGGCAGTGCCCACCACCCTCTGGGGGAAGAACCTTTTGCTGAGATCCAACCTCAGCCTGCCCTGACCCAGCTCCAGCCCTTCCCTGGGTGCTGTCCCTGGTCCCACAGAGCAGAGATTGGAGCTGCCCCTCCTGAGGAGCTGCAGACCCCAGTGAGGTCTGACCTCAGTCTCCTCTTCTCCAGCTGGACACCCCAAGTGCCCTCAGTGTCCTCACACGCTTCCCCTCCAGGCCCTGAACCATCTCTGTGTCCCTCCTTTGGACACTCTCCAGTGGCTCCATCTCTCCCTTCCATTGTGTCCCCCCAACCTGCCCCACCATTGCAGGTGAGGCCGCCCCAGTGCAGAGCAGAGCGGGACAATCCCCTCCCTCCCCTGATGCCCCCAGGACAGGGATGTCCCTCCTGGCTCCAGGGCACTGCTGACTCGTGGCCAACTGGCCCCTGACCAGGAGCCCCAGGGCCCTTTCCCAGCACTGCTTTCCATCCTCTCATTCCCAGTCTGTCCGTACATCCAGGGTTGCCCCATCCAAGGGGCAGAACCTAGCACTTGTCCTCATTGAACTTCATATGGTTGGTGATTCCCAGCCCTCTCATTTGTCCAGGTCCCTCTGTAGGACCTCTCTGCTTTTGAGGGAGTCAACAGCTCCTCCCAATTTTGTATAGTCCATAAAACTTACTTAGTATCCCTTCAAGTCCTGCCTCCAAGTCCTTTATGGAGATGTTGAAGAGCATTGGGCCAGAGAAGCTGTGGCTGCCCCATCCCTGGAAGTGTTCAAGGCCAGGTTGGACGGGGCTTGGAGCAACCTGGGCTGGTGGAAAGCATCCCTGTCCATGGCAGGGGGTTGGAATGAGATGGTCTTTAAGTTCCCTTCCAACCCAAACCATTCTATGATTCTATGACCCTCCATGCTGCCAGGGCTGGCCAGTGCTGACAGGCAGAGCTGGCCTCGCTCCTCCCTTCCAGCCTGGGATGTACCAGCTTTGCTGGCCACTGAAAGCCCCGATGGCAAAACACACACACTCCCTTTTGCTCCACAGCGTTCCTCATCCCCATGGCCCCATGGTCAGGCTGGCTGGTCACGCAGCACAACACCCAGCATGGAATTTCACATCTAATTCCAGGTGAAGTTTGTAGAAGAACCGCCTGCTCCTGGGATAGAGCTGCCATACACGCATGGCATCCTGTGAGAGGCCCCAGTGGCCAGAGCTGCTGGTTCCTCAGTGATTGCTGGGGGGCTGTTTGCTATTCCGATCTCAGCTGGTCCAAAGTCTCCCCAATCACCACAAGGTCGTAACCACGGGGTCAGAAACCTGCACTACATAGATCATAATTTATTGTACAGCTAATCAATACTGCACTGCACCATGCAGTCCTACAGTACAGCCTCACACCGAGGCACTGATGCTGCTCATATGGCCTGGCAGTTTATGGGGGTCAAAACCAGCTTCCATGTTAGAGGCTGGGAGTGGAAAACACACTCCACTCCCTGTTTCTTTGTGCATTCCTATAACCCAGTCAAATTCCACCTATGATTTGAATTCGACTTGGAAAAGGAACTGTGATTATCTGATCAGGATTGTATCCAACACTGCAGTGGGAGAAGCCACGGAGCAGCACCATGAGCAGATCACCCAGGGTTTGATGGGAAGGAAGTGCCCTCAGACCCTGTGATCACAGTACTGCAGCGTCAGCCTTCCAGACAATCTCTCTCTTCAAAAAAGCATCAGAGAAGCAGCAACATGCCCTTCTATTAGCAATGTCCTTTTTCCAATTTCCTAATTACATTCTCACCCCACCAGCCATGCCCACAGATACCCAGCACACATGCTACAGCCTAGTTATTTACCAGGCTCACCGCTGCTCACTATATTTTTCTGTTAATTCTGGATTTCTGTGCAAGAGTAGCTCAGGGCATTCCAAGAGATACAACAGCTTTTTAACAAGCTGTCCTTCAAAACAATGCCAAAGATAGTATTTTAGCAGGAAAGAAAGTGATTTGAAATATACAGCGGGAGAAAAAGGAACTGGGAGGACTAAGAAGTGCTGGAAATACCATGTAGGAAGAGCAATGCATTAATTGCTGCATCCTGGTATTTTTATCCATGCAATATGCACTTCCCTGGAAAGTGATTTGAATTATGAAAGACAAACAGGGGAATCACAGGGTGCACTTGGCCCCTCACCACTCCACTTTTTCTCAGGGCCATCCCCTCACTGTTCCAGGACCCAGCCCCTCAGTCTGGACACTGATGGGGGCTCTGGCTCTGCCTGGGGCAAGTCCCAGCTCCCCCAGCCTGCCCCACCTTCCACCTCCGTGCAGGTGAGCAGGATCCCACTGCCTGCTTCTTATCACAGCATCATTTAGGTTGGAAAAACCCCCTAAGATCATTGAGCTCAACTGTTAACCCAGCCCTTCCAGGCCCACTGCTAAACCATGTCCCCATGTGCCACATCCACACACCTCTTGAACACTTCCAGGGATGGGCAGCCTGTTCCAGTGCTTGACAACCCTTTCATTGAAGAAATTTTTCCTAATACTTTAACTAAACCTGCCCTGGTGCAACCTGAGGCCTTTTATCCCAACGCACAGCCTCAGATCCTCCCCTTTCCTCCACTGCCTCCAAAGCAACATTCATCTCAGCCAGCACCACCAGCAAACTTGACAGCAGCCACCCAGTCACCGCCAGGCAGCCACAGCAGCACCGAGACAGAAGCAATGTGCAGGAGGATGCACCAGACACTGTTATTGCACCCTCAGGTCCAGAGGTTAAAGGCATTCCGGTTCCCCGGCAGCACCACCCCTTTTCCGTAGGCTGCAGCAGAATCGAGCTGGTAACTCCATGAAAAAGCAAACGCAGGTGGTGAGCAGGGTATGAGCAGAGTCCGGCAAAGGGGGAGGATGCGCTGTCACTTTGTGGACAGCACTGCCATGTGGTTCAGCAGGCAGGGAGCTGTTGGAAGCGCTGCCCAGGGAACCCAGTCCCACAAGGAAGCAGCAGGGGCACCGACCCACAGCCTACCTTTGGCCGAGGGGGAAGATTGGCGTGTCAGCTCCCACCCACTGCAGCCCCCAGGGCTGCGAGGAGCTCACACAAAGGGAAACACACAGACCATGACAGGCTAAGCCTCCTCCTTCCTCTGTGTTCCCCTTTCTTTCTCTTCATGCTATGGCAAAGCTGCTGAAAGGCAATAGGAAAATACTTTGGCAGAGCCAGACAGTATTTTCTATTTATCTTTTTTTTTTTGTTTTTGTTTTTTTGTTAATATTTTCCCTCCAGCTGCTTTGCTGGATGCCTAATCCTCCATGGACATCTGGAGAGCTACCAGGACACAGAGGTGACATACCAGGTAGGCAGTGCAATGCACTGCATAATTTCTGCTTGTACCTGCTGTTGTGGCCCAGTGGGTGATCAAAACACAAAAATCCAGGGAAAGAAAGGAAAAAAAACCATATTCATTCCTGTTGGGGCCACAGATACCCAGGTGGAAGCCCCCTGGTCTCAGAAGCAGAGCATGGAAAGGTCATGCCTGGCAGCAGAGCATCTCCCAGGCAGGAGGGCATTTCAGTGCCTCCCTGGCCTTGGGGCTTCCAGCTCCCCCAGCACAACCTACCCCAGCCTTCCCAGGGCCAGAGCAGTTTGCAGAGAGCCCAGGCAGAGGCCCTGGCAGCAGGTATCATTCCTCAGCAACCGCTACCCTGGCACCAACGGCAGCCACTCCTCTTTTCCCTTTTCAAGTCAGGCTGTTCCCTGAACACATTTTTCACCTGCACTTATCACAACTGATATCTAAAGTATCCACATCTAGAAAAAACAAGCCAAAAGCAGCTCAGCAAAGGAGGAAAGGAGAGAGCACAGTGGGGTTTCCCAGCTCCTAAGGAAAGGAAGAGAGACATAAAAATACTCCCAAGGATTTGGGAGTAGCTTTATAGATCCAAAAAAATGATTTTCAGCGTACAGAAAATCAAATATTCTAAGTGGCCCCTCAATGCTGTTCATTCTACCTGAGCCCACTGAAGCCCTCAGCAGTCACTCCCAACATAGGACCCACCACCAGCAGCATCACCACATCCCAAAAGCACCCACAGGGCTTTGAAGTGACACTTCCTTTGCCATGTGGCCTTTGCCCATTCCACTCTTCACTCCCGCCCCAGAACGGCCAAGCTGCTTTACAAGCAAAAACAATTTTGAGCTGGCCTCCATTCTGCCAAATCCCGCACCACTTATCTCTGTCCAGTCTTGTACATGCCACGTGCAATAAGGAAAGCAAACTAGAAATTAAATACAACCACCACGCTGCATCCAGCTATCTGGAACAGGGGAAATCTGAACCTCACAGGTACCCTTCTGTGTGCTCTGCTCAACAACATCCACATCCTTCTATGTTTCTCTGAAGCAACTTGCACATCTCTGGAGCTTTGGAAAAGCAAATTGCACACACACAGGGTGCACATCGAAGCCTCCAAGCAGCAGCTCTGCTGCCCATTGTCACAGCATACCCACAAGTGATGCTGTGCCCATTGCCACTGCACACCCAAGCCCCCAAACACTTAAGAAGCTCATGTTTGTGTCAGCCTCACTGGAGTGGGAATCTGGAAACAGCTTAGTCCTTGCACATCTTACTGTTAAATATATGTTTGAGGGGTCTTTCCAGCAGAGGACCTGTCCCAGCACACTGAGGGGCCAGGGACTGTGAGAAGCAGAGGCAGGGTGTGCCCAGGGCAGGCAGAAAACAGCCATTGGTGAGGCACAGGCTGCACTCCCACCTGTGCAGGAGCAAGACCCACATCTGCACTCACTTTATGCTAATCTCAGTCTTGCTTTCTCCCACAGGAGAACCCAAGTGTACATCAGCACAAGAACCAGCCCACTGCCACTCAGCAGGGCTTCCAGCCCCGGCAACTGCTCCAACACACCTCCCCTTTCTGCATAAGCCTGAACTGTCCAAAGATCGGGAGGCAGACGCAGGACACCATGGGCAGCTTCAGGACACAACACTTCATAGAATGGTGCAATGAGTCAGCAGCAGGGAATAAAAATCCCTTGTGGCAAGCAGCAAAGTTGTTTCCTGGAGAGCAAGGGGGTTTAAAACTGGAACAAATTGTTTAAGATGCTACCAGACCCTGCCTCTGTGGGTTGTGAGCCAGCAGAGCCACACCAGCAGCTACTGCATCTGCTTCCTTGAGTCCAGCAGCAGCACAGACCCAGAGCCATGGAATATCTCATCAGCTCCAATTCATGATGGGGTCATGCACTTCAACATCACTGAGCAACTCTGCTAATTAAATCAGGCTTTGTTCAAGCAGTTTCCTTGGTTTTCTCACTGCCTAGTAATTGTCAGGTGCAATCAGAAAAATCAACAGAGAGCTGACTAGCCTTTCCCAGACCACCTTTGCTATATTCTGTCCTTCTCAGCATAACTTCTACACTCACGTGGAGCAGAAGGCAGGTGCTTGCACAGGAATCCTGTACTGAGGCTTGACAGTCCCAGTTCCAGGCTGAGCAGAGATGGCAGGCACAAGATCACCCGGGCTGGGAGTCACAAGGTTCTGGGCACCACGGAGTCCTGGCACACAGGGGACTTTAAGGATGGGAACAGCACTAAAGTACCACCTGCCCTGTCCCACAGTGCGAGCTTTGGGACCAACGAGGTGATGCCCGAACTCCATCTCTGGCAGCACACATAGCCTTGGCTGCTGTACCAAGAGAGACATTGTGCCACCCAAGGCAGGTGGGTGCCCATCCGCAGGAGGGTGGATACAAGAATAACCTTGTTAGTGACATGCAGTTCAGCACCCTGCCTGCAGTGCCATCACAAGCACTGTCACCAGGAGGGACAGGGCAGGGCAGACAGGGACCTGTGGCTCTGGCACTGCTGCACACCTGCAGAAGGGGCAGCCAGACAAGGCAAGCCGGGTGGGCTGTGACCAGGACCATCTCTTGCTTCTCCACAAGAGCATCTCCAGCGCCATTTGGTAGTACTCACCATTCGTCCTCCTTGTCCTGGGAAGGACAGCTGTGGAGCAGCAGACGGAGAGAGGGGAGGGATCTGCTCAGCAGGCTCACCCCTCCAACATGTGCTGCTCGCAGCTCCGCCAGACCACAGGATCTGGCTCACTGAACGTGTGGAAGCAACACTTCTCTGTGTCTCACTTTACAAAGCCCCAAACAATAACTGTCTGTCACTGCACAGGAGCTTAGGAGAAACATAAGTTGCTATTGGCATGGCGCACAGCGGTCTTCCTCTTACACAACACCAGCAGATGTGAAAATAGCCCAGTGCTGCCTTGTGTGTTCCCCTGACCTCTTGTTTGCTTCTGGATCAGATTCCAAAGCTGGATCTTAACCTAAAAGAGCCATAAAAGCAAAGGATTTGGCCCTATCAGGGACCTCTTCATAATCTGAGACAGATGCACTCCATGTAGAAGAACATGGTGAGGTTTATCAGGCCAGGGAGGAGGCTGAGGCAGGACCACCCTCTGTTCTGCAGCACAGCCGACATCAGCCCACACCAGCATCACCCTGTACTCTGGCTGGCAATGCGCTGGAGGAGGCTCGGGGACAGAAGAGCTGGAACCTCTTGCAAGCCAGGACAGCACTCAAAAACTCATATCCTACTGCTCAGCCTACACCAAAGCTGCCTCCAGTCCCCACTTGCCCTGGCAAAAGGGGCCCTCTGAGGTCCCATGTCCCCTAACTCAATGTCCTAAAGGTCACTGGTGCTGCCAGAGTTGGCACAGCATGGGTGATCCCCTCCAACTGTGCAAGGTGCTCCTGGTGTCTCTCACCCGCTGGAAGAGCAGAGACTGACTCCAAAGCCAAACCCAAAACTACCCTGGGATGTACAGAGGGAAAAAGCACATGGAAGAGAAATTGCTCCTGAAAGTGAAAAAAGGTAGCAGGGGAATAAACTGAAGGATGCTAAATACATGTGATAAGAGGGAGAGATCAGTAACCATCAATGAAAGGGCATCCCTAAGAACAACCTGCATAAATAAATTAATGTCTCCAGGGTCCCCAAGGGTGTCCAGTATCCCTGCTTTGGAACTGCAGCAACCCCAAGCAGCACAGGAACTTCCCAGGATGCAAGAGAAGAAAACAAGATGGGGCCATTGCTGTCGCAGGGGAAAGGATCAGCAAACGAGTTTGTCCTCCAGGCCCTATGAGATGTAGGGCTGCTTCCAGGGCTGTGCTGGACCTACACTCCAGCAGTGTTCCCCTCTGACCCAACATGTGCTAGTCCCCACGTTCCTTGGTGGAAATGTCACATGACAGCAAAGCCCTGGAGCAGTCCAACTCATCCGGCAGTCTAAATCCTGCTCCTGGAAACTCCAGACCCTCCAAGCTCCCTGTGGCCCAGGCTGGGGAACAGCCCCTCCAATGCTGCCACAACTTGATGCTGCACCTGACTGGGTCACCCACTGGCAGCTGCAGAGGTTGGGCTTGGGGTTTATGAGAAAGTTTTTAGCCAGCAGCGAGCTACCCACCGCCAAACTGCAGGCAGATCACATGTCAATGCAGTGCGGATTCATACACGAGGAACTGACAGAAGATACAGAACACCCAAGCTGTGGTGTTTTGCCCCAGAACACCTCCAGCTCCACACACACCAGAGGGATTTCTACCCCTGCACACAGAGACACAGGGTATCAGGCAGCAGCAGAGGAGTGCAATTCTAAAACTAACACGCGGGACAACTCGCAGATCACGGCTTGAACGGGAGGGCAAAAGGCAGCCTTAGAATATAATCCACTTCAGGAGCTCTTAAATCTCCCCAATACAACACAGAGCCCTTTAAGCAAAACTAAACAACTTCCTTTAGACTAAATAAATATTAAACCTAAGTGATGCATTAATTTACTCCAGTTCACCAAAGGCTAACTCCTACCCAAACTGATCATTATAAAAGAAATCCTATAATCCCTCGCTCCCATTCAGGCTCAAAACATGTAATCCCGTGAATAAATCCAAAAAGAAAGTGTAACAAAATGGGCAATAAAAACTTACAGCATTCACATCTTTTCATCTACCATTAATACTGTAAACACTCACTCGAAGGCCCTCAAGTATGACTAATCTAATGTTTTGGCTCCCTACACTGATCACAGAAGGAGCTCCGCTCTCTGTGTGACACCCAGTGAGCTCTGCCACCCCACCAGCCACAGCCAGGACAGCTCTGCAGTGCCCAGCGGAGCAATCCCCACCTCACATCCCACAGAATGCTGCAAAATCAGCATGAAATGGAGCAAGCATGGTTCTAATAGCACCAGAACGCAGAGCTTTCCTTTTCTCCTTTTTCTTTTTTTCTTTTATTATTTTATTGCTTTGGAAGCCTGCAAGCTCCAACTGTATAAATGCCAATAACTTTGTTTTAAGGCTGCTGAAGTAAGAGATCAGATTTTAGCAAGTGCTTTCCAGGCATCCAGCCAAACTTTTTCTGATTCACTAAAAGCACCAAAGGGAGGGGGAAAGGGAGGGGGTTGGAGGGCTGATTAACTTCAGTTACCGCACAAGCACAAAAATATGTCTCCCCACTGCAAAGGGTGCCGGCGCTGTGAGCCCTGCGCAGCCTGTTATTCCTTGGGCTTGAAAGAAAAATGCACCAGAGAAACAGAGCAAACACCTTCCAGCCACAGGGTAATTTACAGCTGTGGATCCTCTCCTGCTGAGGAGGCTGCTCCACCGGGGGAGGCTCTGCTGGTGTTAGGTTGGAGCTGCAGTTTTTGGTGGGGATGAGGAAAAAAATGTGACCGGGGATTTTTTTGATGGGTGGGGGACCAGGAAATGGAGCTGATCTGGGTTTTAGCTTAGCCAGAGGGATGGAGCCTGGAGTCCCCTCCAAGGCTGTGGCTGGGCTCATCCAGGACCATCCCTTGCTGCTCTTGGGGATCTGGAGAGGGCGAGCAGGTGCAATCCCAGCCAACACAACACACAGGGACAAGGGCTTGCTCAAGCGGCCCCCAGTCCTGGGGGGAAGGTGGGCTGGAGCCACTGGAGCAGTGGCACCTGCTCTGCACAGCCCCGCAGGTGGGTCTGCTCCAGGATGGCCAGCTAAAATCCCGATGGCAGAGAAGTGCGTGGCCATGGGGCTGTTGGGGGCAGCTGCCATCCCGATCCCGCGGGCGCCTGGGCTGCAGAGCTTCGTCTCTCAGGGTGTTCCTCCAACGGCTTCATTCCTGCCGAGGCAGGATCAAAGGCTGCAGCTGACTTGGACGGCGTTCTACTGAATAATGGGGAGGGAGCACACAGCCTCCTTCTCCTGGCTAGGCAAACTCGTGTTTTTCAAAGTATCAGTTTTTGGGAGCAAGTTCCCAAAGAGGGGTAAGAGGGAAAAAAAAAAGAAAAAAAGAAAAAAAAGAAAAAAGGAGGGCGAGCAGGAGAGCGCCTGCTATTCCAAGGCAAGTGCATCAATCAACATTGTGCAAGGAGAGTCTAGCACTCCCTCTCACATCATCAGCCAGGCTAATGCACTCCAGAGGATCCCGCTACCGGCGCACCGGCTGCTCCCCAGCCCCGCACCGGCGGCTGAGCACAGCCGGGCACGGAGCGGGAGCGGAGTAGCCCCGCTCCACGGCAAGTGACGCTCCAGCATCTGGTGCGGGGCTCGGTTTAATACGGCTATAAAAACTAGAGGGAAACAAGTGAAAGCCCCAACCAAAACTGCCTGGCACTCGAGGTCAGCACGCCGCCTTTGTTTCTATTTTACAACCAAAAGGAAAAGAGGACAGAAAGGACACGTACCTGTACCTGAAAGCACAGCAGCAGGAAATGTAAACATCTGGAGAGGAAAAAAAAAAAAAGCAACAAAAGATCAAATGATGCGGTAAAATGGTTAAAGTTGGGGGTTCTTTTTTTTTTTTTTTTTTTTGCTTTGTTTTTGTTTGCAATTTTTTAAAGGGCGCAGAGCAATGCTCTGCTTACGGAAAGGCTCAGGTCCCGATTACCACCTGGTCGCAAAGAAAATGCAGCCGGAGCCTCCCGAATGAAAGTTTAAAAAAAATATTAAAAATATTTTTAAAAATTTAGAAATAATAATAAAAAATTTAGAAATATGCCGTAATCCTTACAGGCAAGTGCAGGCTGAGAGCAGTGAATACATCGCTGGGCGAGGAGGGGGCTGGCGGGCTGGTCGCTAGCGGAGCGCAGTCCCCCGCGGCCGCGCTGACATGGGAGCGATCCGGCCGGCGAGCTCCGATCCGCGCCGCGCTGCTCCGCGCCGCTCCGCGCCGCCGGGAAGTTGTG
>VWZF01002311.1:306010-328816 GCA_013396755.1 Sclerurus mexicanus | reverse complement strand
CCGGCACCGCTCCCGCCGGGGCCGCGGGGTCGGTGCCGGGCCCGCCGCTCCGCACGGCTCGCCTGCCCTCCAGCGGCCGCTCCGCGCCCCGCACGGCCCCGCAGAGCGGCTGCCCCCTCCTCACGTTTAGGGGGGTTTGATGGTTTGGGGTTTTTTATGTTAAGAAAAAAAATTCACACGCTGGGAGCGTCCGGTAACTCTTTCCCCGTGTCTGAAAGCTCGTTTATAGCAGACAAGATGCCAGGAACTGTTAACCTCCAGGCACAGCCGAACTCTCCACAGAGCGCCCAACGTCAGTTAACACCTTATTAAGCGAGAACATAACCATAGCTCAGAACTCTGAGCTTTCCAAATTCTTCACTCGAATAACAGCGCGCATCGGCGCAGCGCGTCAGGCCCAGCTGCTCCCGCTGCTGCAGGGTCTGAGGCACTTGCTACCCCGGCACCCTCGGCCACAAGTCAAGCAGCATCTTTAATCCTTGGAGTTCATCACTGGGGATCCTTCAGGCACCAAGTCACAGGGTTTTTCAGCCCACAGTTTCAGGCTCAAGAGGCATAGAAAACACTAAGAAGTTTTAAAACAGGGATCAAAGTAAGTCCTTATAAAACCTCCAGTACTAACATGCATCTATGATGTATCTAACAGACTTCACACTTCTGGTCTTCTGCATCTGCAAGTCAAAAAAAATAAAAAATTCAAACCACTGTCAATTGCTGATGTCACCAACATCAGTGGCTCCACACATCCCTGTCACGGCAGTCCCACAGCACCTTGCCACAGCTGAAAGCTGCTTTCACAGGTGCCCAAGACCACCAGAGCCACCATCCTGAACCCTACAAGTTGAGCTCACTGAGTTGCCTGCACTGGAATGTTACAAACAGAATCCGGGGACTTGCAGGATTGTAGTATTTAGCTTAGATGTGAAAATATTCCATATATTCCTAATCACCCCTCAGTGCCTCACTTCCTGGAAGCAGTTTGGGTGGGAAAAGCTCATCCTATACCATCTTGTGCTACTAGGTGCTACTCAGTCACCCACAGCCAAGGCATCCACTGCATGAGGTCAAGCGCAGTGTTTCCACAAGCATCAGCCCATCACTTCACTGTGTCCAGCATCTGAACTGGTGAGCAGGGCCATCTGGCCCAAGGAGCCCCTGCACAACACACACAGGAGTTCTGCAAAGCCAGAGGTAATAACTCCTCTGTGACACTTGCAGCCACCTGTGAGCATGAACTTTGATTGCTCCTCAGGCTTTCCATAGTGGCAGCCCCATCACCTGCCTCCAAGAAAAGGCTCCTTGGACAGCAACTACTGGCTCTGCCCAACACATGAGCAGGCCCAGAGCTGCTGCACCTGGATAGAAGCAGAACAGCTAGAGAAGCTGCTGCTAACATTTGTAATTGCCCCAACAGCAGGGAAAATTAGAGCAGCTAGAGCAGAGCTGTGACCTATGCATGGAAAAACTCATCACAGATGATGCTGGCCCAGCCCCTGCTGGCATGCACAGCTACCTCCCACCATCATAACCTGATTGCCAAGGGACTTGGATCCACACAGGGCAGAAGGCACCAGGACATCTCAAACAGCACAAGCTGCCAGGGCAACATCAGGGATTGTTTTAAGGAAGGCACATGGGTGTTTTTCTTTTTTCAACTATTTCATTTGCAATCACACATGAGTTCTTTATTTAAACTAGATCCATGTTTTGTGCTTCAATTACTCTGGCAGATCCCTTTAATCTTTAATATCCCAATAGTTACCCAGAGAATAATACCAGTTTTGGGTGAATCTCAGGCTACCAGCCTTGAAGAACACAGATGGGCACAGAACAGAGATGAGGCTGCTCACATGTATCTCTGAAAAAATAGAAATATCATTTAGCTGCATGTTGTTATGAATGTATGTGTGTATATATAATATTAAAACCTCCACATCCTGTTGCTCCACTGCTGAAGGCTGCTATGTGATCCAATTGCCAATGCCCGCTGTAAAACCTTAAAAGCTGTTTATTTTTCATACAGCACACTCCAGGTGCAAAGGCTGGTGCAGCATCTTCCTGAGAGCTTGATGTGCCCAACACTTTATTAAGCAAGACATGGGCCAGGTAGGTCTGTGCAGGGTGCAGTCCTGGGAGCTCCCAGGGTTACTGCCTTCCACTCAACCATGCAAATGCCTGAATTAAGGCTGTATCCTACAGTGCCTCGGTGGCTTATTGGATTAGTGACCGCTCTTCAGCAGCTCAAATCAAAGTCTGAGCAGCATGACCTTTCACTTGCAGGGCAGTGAAGGTGCCGCCGGTGAAATGAGCTTCTCTTGCCCTGCTCCAGTGGTCCATATCACACGAGGAGTGGGCATTTCACAGAGTATGAAGCCCATTCAGTGGGGCCAAGGGCTTAAGAGCATGCTTGAGTGGAAAACCTTCCCACCCCCTGGACACCTCTCTGAAATGTGAATGAGAAGCCAGCAGGAAAGGCCAGCACAGGATCTGGCCCACTGCATGTAGCGCACCAAGATTTAAATTAAAATGAGAAAACCTGGGGTGGTGTTTTACGAAGACCAAGTTCAGCTCCGCATCCCAGCCCTGCTGCTGGTGAGCAAACCTGTCTGCTGTTTGCCCCTGTCATCTGCATCCCCAGCCTTGGGCTGTTTCAATAAAGAGTCCTTAGTGAAAATCACATAGAAGGGAGTTTCTGCATTTGAAACCCATGGTAAAAGGAAAGACAACTTTTAGACTTGCTGAGGTGCACATTCTGTCTTTATCCAGTTTACACACAAAAAAGCAACTTCTTCCCAAGGTAAGAAACACTTCTGCCACATAGCCTGGACAGACAGGGAGAGAGAGAATGCATTGCAGTTACCACCATTTGACAGAAGATCACCTCAAAACAATCCTGAACTGATGCCCAGGAGGACAAGACTTCAGCCTCAGCACCATCACATTCAGCCACAGTCTTGCAGAAGGAACATGGTGAAGAACAGTCAGGACTCAGCCATCACAAAGGCCCAGGCTAAAGTCCTGACTCAGGGCACTGAAAGCACAAAGCCATATACATATATTTACATAAACACAGAATGGTTTGAAATGGAAGGGACCTTCAAAATCACTTAGTTCCTACCCCCTGCCATGGGCAGGGACACCTTCCACCATCCCAGGTTGCTACAAGGCCCACCCATCCTGGCCTTGGACACTTCCAGGGATGGGGCAGCCACAGCTTTTCTGGGCAAGCTGTGCCAGGGCCTCACTACCCTCATAGCCAAGAATTCCTTTCCAATATCCCATCTAACCCTGCCCTCTGGCAGTGCGAAGCCATTCTCTCTTGTCCCAAATCCCTCTCCAGCTCTCCTGGAGCCCCTTTAAGCACTGGAAGGGGCTTTCAGGTTTCCCTGGAGCCTTCTCTTCCCCAGGTGAACACTGCCAGCTCTCTCAGCCTGTCTCCAGAGCAGAGAGGCTCCAGCCCTCCACTCCAAGCATCTCCATGGCTTCCTCTTGATTCTCATATAAATGAAATTCACATGAAAATTCTGCAAGTCTTCTGCAAGTCATCAACATTGCAGGTGGCAGCATGGCCACTCACATACAGATACTTGTGTGTGGGAGAACAGAGAAGGTGGTACAAATTAAACAAACCTGCATTTTGTAGATGCAAATGCGTTCCTTGAGACAGAGCCCGTTGGTGTTCAGAAATTTTGGGAGTGGTGCAGCCGTGGTTGGTACCTGGTGAAGCCACCAAACTGCAGCTGCAAGACTGAATAGCTGCTGGTGTTCAGCCCCTGAAGAGATTTTTTGGCGTGCCAAGGGGCAGAGGGAAGGCCCCTTATCAGTTAACTCCAGATGGAAGTTAGGCTTTAGCACACTGAAACTTTTCTCCCAGATATAAATAAACTAGGGAGGAATGAAAGCAACCCAAACCACTGTCAGCTTTTACACCTGAATTTCACCAAGTCCTGAGATGAAGAGCCTGGGAGATAGCACCGAGCCAAGATGTGTCTGCAGTCACTACACTGGTTCCCTGAACTTTGAAAACACATGGAGATGTAAGACGTTAACGGAAACATTGAACAAAAGTGGAAAAATAGTGAAGGTAGAAATGCTGAATTCCCACACCAAGCAGCTGAAACACTATCAGAATATGCTTATCAGAATATGCTTTCCTTCATTAGACTGAAGAAAGAATGCAAACTTTTGAAGAAAGAACCCAGCTTTTGCCGCTGGGTGCCCTATGCTCACACTTTTTAACTTGTGACCATTGAGCTGTGCTTTATAAGCCCCACAAGTCCAATGCCAAGCTGGAACATGTGAACTGCACCACACCATGCCAGCCAGTAGGGATGGCATCAGGAATCAGAGACTTCAGTCCTGCAAATACAAGCATCAATCCCCTGCAATGACCCAACACCTGGGTTGGGGCCTGAAGACTGGCACTGTTGAGGCACAGGTATGGCACAACCCTCTTGTTTCAGCAAGAAATATTTGCTGTTTAATAGCTGCTGGGAAGCCCAACTGGAAAGAGGTGAAGTTTATCCAGTCTGGAAGCTGGTAAAGGCAACACAGCCACCATCCAGAATTAAGCAGAGACTATCTGTGAGGAAGTACCTCAGTGGTGAGTGAGAGTTCATACAGATGTATCTGCACAGCTCTCTGCTAGAGTTTCCCTGCTGTGACCAGGGCAGGCTTCTTTGGGCCACCAGCAACTCTTGCCTTGGAGAATGCAGGCTGAAAAAGCACTTAATGCATGCCAAATACCAATGAACATAAAATAATAGAATGATGGAATAATATAAGGAATACAAATAATAGGATATCAAGCATGGCAGCTTCATTCTGCAGCACTAATAAGAGGGACAACAAACTGGGGCAGACTTTTGTGGGCCAGAGGGGAGGGAACTGGGACAGGGCAGAGCACAGAGTCCTGGGAGGAGATGGGTGGCCAGGAAATCCCCAAAGCTACCAGCAACCAGCCTGGTGCTGCAGACAGGCCATCCCAACTCCAGAGAGAGCAGGCATGCTCCCAAGAGCTTCTGCAGCCAACAGCCTTTCCTGGCCCTCTTGGGAACAGTACCCCTTTCAGCTCTAGACCACATGGGTGTCTCATGGCCCCTTGCAAAGGGAGAACCCACGATGCTACAACCCTTATTCTGATCTCTATCATTACTTCATAAAAGAGAAACCCAACACAGCCTCTTATTCAGCAGGCAGGGTTTCAGAGTTTGCCAAGGTTTTTCTCTACTGGAACACCTCTTGAATTTCAATAGGATTTGGGGATTGAAACCTCAGGTTCCTCTGAAAGCTCCAGCCTACTCATTAAACAAATCTCAGTGTTTTATTAGCAGAGCAATGAGGCAAATGAAATCACTGACAGTGATGGGCATCTCAAGCTAAGGAGAGACCAGTGGCTTAGTTCAATACCCTGGTTCTGCTGCGTAGCCTCTCCCCAGTGCCCAGGGCCCCTCAGCCAGCACATGTCTGTGTCCCCCAGCCCAGCCGTTCCTGCCCTGTGTCCTGCACAGGGAGGACGCCCAAAGGCTTTCCTTGATCCCACCACCCAGGAACACTGCAGCTCCCCTCTGAAGCATGTGGCAGCTGCTTGAACACTTCTGAAGGCAGGCAAGAACAAGCCAGCCTCGGCAGACAACCCTACACAAACTAGTGGGAAATTCCACTTTCCAGTCTTTGCACTGCATTAAATCCTAGGGCTTGGCTCCTCAGATTTATATTCCTCTGTGGTTTCATTTATCCCTAAAAATAAAAAAAATAAAAAAATCACAAGCTGTTAATCTTGAAAACTTAGTATTTCCTTAACTTGGAGCTTTTCAGCTCAACAGCTCTTAAACATAAACCTCTCTGACTGAAGTCTCCTCAGTTAAGCTGTCTCCAGCAAGTCACCATCTCAGCCCGTCTGTGGGGTGACCATTCCCTTCCCACACCACCACTGTGGGCTCTTGCCCCCTGCCCCAGTTGCTATGTCAGGGCGTGTCCCCAGAACTGGCATGTGCCACTGCAGGGCAGTTCAGGATTGATGCACACAGCTGCAGGTGCTGAACTGGTGACACCGTGGACCACTCAGTGTCCTGTGTCACTGCCCTCAGTGACAGCACAAGTGAATGAGTGACCCTGGAGCAACTGAAGGTGGGCTTTGAGACAGACACAGGGCAGTTTCTGAAAACAATGCTGGAAAATGTTATATTTCTACTAATCCTTCTGAAGGGGAGCTGTGGGGCCACACCTCCATCAGAGCAAGAATTCAAAAAATATAATATAGGTGGATTTACACAAAAGTATACCACAACATGGCATTTTTTTGGAAAATCAATGCCCCAGGTCAGGAAGGAGACACCTCTGGAAGGCCCACTGTCCTGGGGCACGCACAAGGATCTTGCAGTCCCTACAAGCAGAGCTCCATCCACTTGGAGGTAGCAGGCTTTTAACAATCTTTACCACAACCAAAATGAGGGCACCAGTCGCAGGTGGGCTCGCAGGGACACTTTGTCAAGCAACCTAGAACGGAGATAGATTCATGCAGGAGCACCATGTTTGCAATGGGGTTCAAGTTTTTTTTTGGAGACCAGGGAAAGGCCATGCTTCTGCAACAGCAGTGGGTACAGAAGACTGGAGAAGGAACTGATAAGGACCAGAAGACAGAGAAATCTGAGGAGCAGTGAAGGACCAAGTTAGCAAGGAGGCAGCTGTGGCAAGAGCTGGGAATGAGTTGGAACAGACTATTCAGAACCAAAAAGCTAAAGGGAACAAGTAGAATCATCTCTTCTAGTCTGAGATACTAAAAAAGAAGTCAAGATTGCCCAATCCCCCTGTCCTCCCATGGTCTCTGGAGATCCCAAGGGCTGGCTGGGTCCCCTGAACTACAGTGGTCCCATGACATGTTATTTCCCTTAGATTTTAACTGACAATAGCTATTTCCATGTAGAAAATTTGAAGGAAAGGCTTCAGACTATGGGGAAAAGAGTGAAGGGCAAGTAAGAACCCCTAAACATCAGAGATGGCCTTATTACTAAATTGAAAGCTTTACTTGTTAGCTGTAGTTGTCCCTGTTCTTGGTGTCCTAACACACATCTACATACAGGGAAAAGCTAAGGCAACAAGTACTTTGGGAATGCACAGCAATGCTGAGATAATATTGCCTCAATATAGCATGATATGGGTCACTAGAAGCCTCTTATCAAGGACATTCTTGGGAAAATAACACAATTCCAAGCTTTGAGACAAATATAAGGACCAACAGGAAAATTTATGTGAACCAGGCATAGATCAAAGTGGCTACAGCAACGAAATGCCAACTACCTTGACAGATACAATACACCTTCAACTCTCTCTGCAGTTACTATTCATAAAAAAAACCCAACCAAAAACAAACAAAAACCCCAAAATCGAACCTCAGGCTTAATTTGCAAACAATAGAGAAACTATTTTCTCTTGAATCCAGTAAGTCAACAGAATTAGATGTGGCTCAGCAGGCTTCAGACCCCAGAAATTAGATGAGCAAGATGGAGAGACCCTTCTAACAAAACTGCCTTCAGTTAAAATGACGATTTATTTTCGTATTTTTAGTGTTTAGCATAGACTAAACACCGAGATGTATCAAGTGCATCAATTCTCTTTGAGTGGCCTAATTCTGGTCCCTCCTTTTGCCACTTGCTGTTCCAGGTACAGTGATGTCCATGGGCCTTGGCTGCTACCATGGTCAGCTCTGCAAGTGGCAGGAACTGTCAGAGGTCCCCTGCTGAGCACCCCTCTGAAAGTCTTCACTTTTCCCATTCTCTCTTGACCCCCAGTCACTTTCCTCCCCCCTTTTATTTTTTATTCATTGCCTTTTCTTGTTCTTTATTTTCAGGATCCTTTTCCTATAAAGGGTCTTGTAGCTTGGTTAGGGAGAGCTGACAAGTGGTGGAAGGAGCAGAGCAAAAGTCATCTTCATAAACAAGGCACAGGCCATACACATGATCCCCATGGCACACATCTGAAGTAACATGTAGTATATTTGCCTGATCTATTTGGTCCCAATTAGGCACTGCTTAAAACCCATTAGCAACCCAAGGGCCAGCCATTGAAGAGTTGATTCAAAATTGCTCCCAGAAGTGTCAATGCAGATAAACAAACAGCGAGTGGCCAGCAGAGTATTCTCTCTGCTGTCTGCAAATGGGAGGACAAGCCAGGTTCCTTCAGGCACACCTGGAAGTTCTGTACCACTTCTCCTGCACCTCAATCCCACAAACTCAGCTCTCCTCGTTCAGATTGAATCAGAACTCAGAGCAACCCTTAATACCAGATCACAAAACCTCCAATCCTCACTCAACACAACCAACTGCACTTGCTGCTGCTTGCCAGAACCTACTGCCCACTAGCCAAGGGTAGGGAATAAAGGCTCCATCCAATGCTCAGCTCCAAACCATACCATTCATTTGCAGCTTTTTCTGACATTTCCTAAGCGGGATCCAGTCTTTTAACTCCCCTTTGGGAAAAGAGTAAGAATAAGGATCTAGGTGCTTGTTCCACAGAGAAAGAGGGGAGGAAACATTGGGAAGAGTCTGGCTGCTAGTCATTAATGGCACACGGGAAGGAGACAGGACATAGCTTGGGGTATCTGGGCAAGATTACCAGAGGACACAGAGCATGTTCCAGCATGAACTTAGCCCCCAAGGGACTGTCTGGGTGGCAAGAAGCCCAGAACCGCCACCCATCCTGGCCCTGTTTTCCATTACCTCAGCCCACACACACTCCCACCCTCCTGCCAGCCATGCTCGGGTTGCTCCTCTCCAAAGGCTTCAACAATTGCTGAGTACAAGGAAAATAACATCCTCACAGCACTTGGGGTCTGAGACGCAGTTTTGGCAAGAGCTGGAGCCACAGGAGCAAAGAGAACCCCGGGACAGACCTGAAGCGGCCACAAGCACTTCTCTTGAACATCCCAAGGAATAAGGCACAGACCAAGAGCTCCTGCCAGGACAGTATCTTTCTATTATCACCTCTTCTGCAATGGGATGCCAAGAAACACCAGAGACCTGGAGACAAAGTAAATCCATATGGAACAGCTCTATCTGCAGCTAACACTGTAGTTGAGCAGGGGACAGTGCTGCTGCCCTCCCTGTGTGGTCCCAGTCATGGCTCAGCTGGGTGGTCTTCCCTTTGTCCCATGCAGGGGGACACCAACTACCTGTTCATCGTAAGGAAAAAAACACTTAGAAGAGGAAACAAAACACGGAACAAGCCAGGACAGGTTCTGCAACAAGCAAGAAAGCAGTGGAAAAAGTAGAAAGGATAGGTGAAGGGACAGCCACCTGGGGAGGTGCTTTCGTGTCCTGTAAAGGAAGTCAAGTTGTTCTCCCATCATGGAGTGAGAAAGCATCAATGCACTTGTGACTGTGGACATCCATGCTCCCAAATACGCCAATGCTCAAGGACCACGATCACATACAGGCTCATAACCCTCGACACAGCTATCAAAACATTACAGCTTTTTGTTATCATTACCATGGCAAAAGCATGTTTGAACTCTGCAGAAAGTCAAGAGCACAGTACTTCACTCACATCTGGTATTTGTCTCTTCCCTTCAACAGGTATTATCACATCTGAGCCTTTTTTTTTCTTAATCAACCTTTGAGGTTGTTCAAAGAAGCAAAAGAACTGGCAGCTGCCATGTATTGTAGAAGATATGGCTGCATCCAGTCACTAGATGGCTAGTCCCAAACAGAGCAAGGTGTTTGTGGAGACATGTTTGCCAGAACAGGCAAGGCAGGCACAGGTCAGACAGCCCCAGACACTGCCCACTCCTCACAACTACAGCTCTGAGCCCCAACTGGCAGAGAACAATGGGCAAGATAACCTAGGCCAAGTGAAGCTATCATTCTTATGACAGGAGAGGTGCCCCAAAGATAAAGATGCCTTAGGATGCTTAACAGTCGTGTGACAAAGATTTGACTTGCATTGTATCCTGGCAACAGCACTGGAGTAAGTTTTCTTTCAGAGCTGCCCACGCAGACTCCATCTTCCCCCTGAAATGGTTGTGGCTGCACCCAGAGCTGCTTTGGTCAGTCACCTACAGACAGACAACACCCTGGCTTTTCTTAAATGTTAATAATCAGAAGATTTTATTGGCTGGATAGCCTCTTACTGAAATTACTGTACAATTTTCACTTGTTTCAGCCAAAATTGAGGGCAATTTTGCTTAAATAAGCCTGTCTGTGCCATTAGCTCTATTTCACCAGGGAAATTTGCTCTCACTTATGTATGTATATGACATCATCTACTGACATAACCCCACCAAAACAGGCATTTCAAACCCTTCTACTCTGCCATTTCACATGCTGCAATTATACTTAAGCTTAAATGCATCTTTGACACTGACTTGCACCATGTTTTGCTTCTCTACCATGCACTTTGCTTGGCTTTGTTTTTCCAAAAAGAACTATTTGCTTCTGGAGACCTGCACTGCTTTCCATCACACTCAGAACATCGACCATAGGAACCATAGGGTTTTGTAACAGCCAACTTGAAAAAAGGATCTCCAGTGGCAATTTTACAAACTACATTGTACATTCTACCTAAACAACTTATAAAAAATTAAACTCATTAAAAAAGAGACCGCATGCCAAATGAGCACAACCCAACAAGAGTTTATCATGTCTTGGGAAAGCAATTGCTGCAGGACCCTTTAAGTGGGGAAAACCTCAACCTGTTGAAGATTGTTTTAATGTCCTGTTCTCAGATGAGGGTTTTGCTGCTGTGAAGTCAGTTAAATTCTCAAACATAGCAAGGATTAAAGCAGTTTCACAGTTACCATATAACTGCTTAAATGTTTTCTTGCCAAGATTTTTTCAGTCCCCACACCATTACTGCAGTTAGTATACACAGATGTAACAGTCAAGGATTTGAAGTGATACAACATTTAGACAAGAGCCCAGAGGAAGAACTCTGTGCAAGGCACATCCATGCTTTCCTTCACCTGAAAGCCTTTACACCTTTGACGTTTCTACTTTATGTGACAGCCAAGATTGACCAAAATTTAAACTCTGCTTCTTAGTATCCTGTGTAGGCAATAATCAAAACAGACCAGACTTCCTGCCCATCTAAGCTTTTGCATTTGCTGTTAGTTCCTCAGCACTCCCAGGAATTTATCTGCTGGCACCACTCAGTGAGGTCTCTAGGCACACCCTACAACACTCAAAGCTAATTCTCTTCTCCACAAAACCCTCACAGGAGTCGTTTTGGGAAACAACCTCAGAGCCTGCAGCTCCTCCAAGGAGCAGCACAGCCAGCAATTCCCAAATCAAAAGTATTGCATTTTACAAGTGGAGTCACAGGTCCTACAAACTAACTAGTTAGAAAGAAACTATAAACCAAAGAACAATGAAGGTCAGAAATTGAAATGCAGGAAGGGCCGTTTTAGGCAATTATGTTATTAGCGGTCACTTTCAGACAACAATGAAGCCCTGCTTACCACTTAATCTTCTCACCAATCATCTGTTCAGTACCTGTAAAGCGCATGGAACTGGGGTTGTTTTCAAAGCTGACAGCACAAATGAGACTAGCTGATGTGTACTTGGTAGAGAAAAATAGCTAAAATACTTAAAGATAAGTTCCTAGGAGAACTTTAAACCCCATTGTCTCTGGGTTCAATACGCAAACTACCCCCAATCCATAAAAAAGAAACAATAGTACTTTATTAAAATACTAAATTTTATTCTTTTTCCACATACATTTAGTTTTCCCACCATTTCCATTTGTCTGACCACCACCATGCCTTATCAAAACATTCCATACATACTTAAAATGAAGCTGAGGGTGGAGTCCCATCTTTAAAAACTAAACAGGCATTTTGGACAACACATTCTTGGCAAGGTAATCTGGATGACATTTATCAGACACAGAAGGGAAAGCTCTTCCAGCATTTGTAAAAAGAACAGCCAAATAATAGTTACAGAAGTAAGACTGCAGATTTTAATGAACTGTTTAAAATGTTTTCTTTTCTTACAGAGTCTGTCTCCACTGCCAGAGAGCTTGAATGACCTGGAAGTGTACACAAAAAGTTAGAGATTGAAATCCATTTTTCAAATTATTTTTAGTTTACTATCTCCACTTATTGAATTAAATATTGACATTATAATAAAAAATGTATTCCTTTCGAGGAAAAACAAGTTGAAAGTGTGACACTAGGTCCTTCTGCTGGAAGACGGTTGTTCACACTAAGTCACAATAGTAAGAATTCAGTGAAGGTGAGTGAGAAGATGGGTGTGGATCAGTTAGGCAAATACTGGCTGAACTCTGCCTACCCTGGCGAATGTCAGAGCAGCTCCAGTAGCTGAGACTAACTGCTCTTCAGCATTCTTTCAAGAACCTATCAATTTGTTCATAAGTTTACTCTGAACCACCAAGGGAAGCAGGAAAGCATAAGGAATTCTGTCCCTGGAAAAAAGTTAACTTACAGGAATTCTGACAGGGAAATCTAAGACACATTCTAGTCCAGCCTGTGGTAAATAATAACTAATTCAGAAACTTGCTTCCTGATACCACCTTTTGGCTTGCTCTCTTTTAGGAGCTCAGTTGATTTTGGGACAAAATGTAGCAAGACTGCCACAATCTCCATCACAAAACAGCTCCCCCTCCCAGACACCCTCTCCAACCAAAGGCTGAACAGCAGACTGGCCTAGGTGGCCAAATTCAGCAGCAAGTAAAACCACAGCTCATTTCCTTAGCCAATATGGTGCCAAAAGGAAAATTCTGTGGGTTTAGTAAGCAAGAGATAATTTACCAACCATATAAAAGCTGGAAAAATGTAATAAAATATTACTTTCCCATCTTCGCCAACCAAACCCTTAAAACCATTCCAATTTATGTAATTTGAAGTATTGTTTGTGGTTTGTAACCCTTTGAAACAGTCCAAATCTTGTAAAGATTAAGAAGTGGAAAAGAATCCCTAAATCAAACTATAAAAGTTTTCAGACTTAATCAAGCTCAGTTACCTTCTGGTCCTCCGTCCTGAAGCAATTCTTAACGTAGTTGGCAAATTTGGGTTCCAGCTTAGGCAGGGTAGTACCCTATTTCAAAAAAAGGCAAGTTTTAGTGTAAGAAGGTCATTTAATGATTCCAATAAATAACCTATGAAGCTGAAACCCTTTGCAACACACACGGATACTGAGCCTCCCTTGAAGCTTGCCACACTGATCTGCTTTAAACCATTTTAAAGTTTTCTTATCTATAATACCCTGTGTACTTCTCACAGGAGCGAGTGACTATGCACTAGAACTGCTGCACAAGACTCTTTGCTTGTGCTCCAGAACATAATAGCAAGCATTCACCACTTAAAATAACCTTCTCTGTAGTCAGTCATACACTAGTCAGATAAAGCTGTTAAACTTGCTGGCTGGCAGCTGGAAGTGCTGTGGCATCTGGGAATGCACACACTCCTTGCATTACTAAGGGATGCTCTAGCACCATCTTGGAAAACAATAAATTAAGCTGCCTGCTACAGTAGCACTGTATACAGCATTTCCCAGTAAAAACGCTCTTCCAAGAGATATTGTAAAGCTCTTTTTGCCCATTATCTGTTGTGCGTGCTTCCCTCCATGTCTAGTGGGAGCAGCTCAGCCCCTTCTGCTTACACTGCAGAAGCAACGCTGACCGTGGCTGCTCTAAGTCATGCAAAAACACCACCCCAGGTGTCCAGGTTAACATGACCCACCAGGATGGTACCACCTATCACTGTCAGCATCACAATCCAGGGGTGTGCATTTCCATCTTCAGCACAACCTGTCAGTGCTCACTCTGCATCCACTCTACTGGAACACTTTTAGCCTTGTTTTGCGTTCCTAGGACAAAACGGCCTCAAAGCACTAATGATCTAAGCCGAAGAAAATCCTAATTCTTAGGGGACTGTTTGCCATTGTAAGGAGTTAAGAAGTTTATCATCTTGAACTAAAAAGGCACCAACAAACCAATAGAATTCTTCATAGAAACAATATCAGCCAAAAGTCTCCAACAAAGAATCTGGTTCAATCACAAGTGAGCATACGATTCCTAAGCACACTTCTGTGCCAGCCAAGTAAAACCAGATACACATTTCCAAACCTGGCTAGGGGGAAAAGAATTGTCATTACATGCTACACTTTTACCCAACCAGCCTGTAACTCAATTTTCTTTCTTAAATAGCAGCTAAGAAAAATACTCATATGTGCAACCATGAAGTCCTAATCAAGGCTGGTAACAACCAGAAGCCCAGTGACTGCCCTGCCTCCTTCAAAAGGTGAAACACCCATTGAGGGAAGACCTAATAAACTTCATATTCCTTTTCAAAAAGGCTTTCAGGTCTTCAATGACTCATCAACTCATACAACAAGCACCTATCTCCCTCTTCTGGAAGTTACTGTGGCTTACAAGCATCTAGATAGCTAATGTGGATACTGCTTCCGAGCTATTCCAAGCATGTGAAGAACTCGCTCTGCTCAAGTAACCTAAAATGCATACAATATTAAAGACATTTTTAGAATAAACGTCACCAAATGTTTGTTGTAGGTTTTTCAAATTTCAACTGAGACAATTCACTAAGAAATACCAACTTGCTAATCAGCACTACCAGAGGAATACAGAAACAAAGTGGTTTTGTTTCTCCTCAGTACAGAGGCCTCTTTTTGTCCCAAATGTGTTTTTGTTTTGCTGAGCACCAACATCAACACACTCTGATAACACAGCCATTTTTTAAAAATGTCCAATTCTTGTAATCTCCGGAAGTGGAAGAGAAACCTCAGGTTTCCAAAGACTCACCTTATCTACAGATGCTTGCATTTTTGCTTTAATCTCCTCTAACGACAGAGGGACTTTTGGTGTTTTTGGAGTTAGAGTTTTATCCTTCTTGGAATCTGGAGTCTGAAAATTATTCATTTCATTAGCAACTTGCACATAAAGCTACTTCATGTATAAGACCAATATGCATGAAACAAGCATAAAATCTACTGTAGATTTTATATGGAATGGAGGAACTAGCTAGCACGTAAGATAGTTTCATATAGTTTTCAAGAAGTCACAAAAGTTACATTTGTGCTTCCAACACATTCCTCAGACGCAAGAAAAGGTACAGTATTTAAGTTTGCAGTTATTACAGTTAGCATAGCTAGCATCTTATGCTTCTGGGCAGGTGCTTCCACAGCTTTCTCCCAAAAGAAATGAAACCATGAATAGCCAAAACATTCAGTGATTCAGAGTTTACTCCACATCTGCAGCCAGATTAGGTCATGCTTTAAAAAGCACACCTGCACTGCTTTTCAGATGCTATCCTGCCATCCAGCCCGTGCTAATTTCTGCGTGAACCTCCCTAGCATCACATTTGAGTAAACCCGGCAAAGAAAAGCTGCATAAGCAGGACAATTTCAAAGCACTGAACAAGAAAACTGTCAGTTCTGAAATGGATCAGTTCAGCGAGAGCCACTTATTAGCAGCAGCCTCCAGTAATGTACTCCAGTGGCAAAACACTTGGCAGTCACCCTCGTGTACAAGGTGCTACACAAAAAAAAATAAATTTTGTATTTCAAACTGAGGGATCACCAATATTCCCAAAGGACAGCATGTCTAATTTCAAACCTGGATGTTTGTAGTTACATACTGATCACCGAATAATTTCACAGGAGAATATGAAGCAGTGAACAGTATCGTCAACATGCTTCGTTATTAAGATTCAAAAACCTCACTTAAAGGTCAGTACGTTATTTGAAGTTAGGATTAGGCAAGAAAACTAACTTCCATACTAGAATAAACATTTGTTTTATTCATTTGTTTTCACTCACTTTTGATTTAGATGCTGGTGTGGATGGCTTAGAGTCTTTTCCATTTTGCTTTGCTTTCTGCATATTTTTTCCTGAAACCTCACGGACTGGCTGAAAAGAAAGCACACAAGTTCATTGCCAAATGAACTGCAAGTCAGATCATTAAAATAATACTCAAGATTTAGTGAGGGATTTATATACTACCTAACCTCAAAAAATCATTCACAATATCAACATCCATTACTTAAGCAAAAAGCATATTAAAGGAACCCAAATGAAAACCTGTTGGTGCAGGACAAACACAAGTGTTCTGATACCACAGAATTATGTGAGACCCTCATTTTATTTTCCTTATATATTACACCTTTCCTTACATATTACCATGCAGTCTTTTGGGGGCAGATATTGCAATAACTATTACTTCTTTTGGCATTTCATACAGAAACATCATCTGAGATGTGCATTGGACAGAATATCACATGCACGTTTAGGAATTGGAATCTTCTACTTCTATATAAATCAAGGGACCATTTTGTTCAGCCACGCTAGACTGGATTACATGGCAAGAATCTGCAGTTCATATTGTCTTTACCAGGCCTTAAAACCATTGTGCACTATCACCTCTGGAAATTCATTAGGACAGAGCAGCACACAGTGAAGCAAAACATTAAATATTCATTTACAAACAGTAGATATGAACATAAAAATTCAAGCTAAAGTACACAAGTTGAGGAAAGAGAAAATGCCTCCCTTGTCCCTCTGCAGCTGCCCTGTTGTGTGTTTGTTCCACCACCAGGTGGCCCTCGACAGCTGACGGAATTGCACTCGCATATTTAAATCCTTTTGTATTTGAAGCTGCTACAAAGTCCTTTCCACAGCCTCCAGGACTAAAAAGGGCAAAGCACAACCCATTTCGACCAAGATTTGCTGCTCAACAGCCATACAGACCCCATACTGGTCTGACCTGCATGCATGTGCTGTTAACGACTCCGTTATCCCTCTGCAGCTAAGGAAATAAAACATGGATGGGATGCACATTCATACTTAAGTGTTCTTATGTCCTACTGCAACTTCTTTATACAGACCAATTAAGTCAAATGCATCCCCCATTCACACGTTCCAGACAGCTGTGCCTAAACTCATTGACTTCAGAGACTTCCTGCCCAATTACTGTCATATCACAAAGTGTGTCTATGTATATGCCACTTACTTTCTTCATTGGTGCTTTAATTTCTTCCTCATCATCCTCTAAGTCATCCTCATCACTACAATTAGAAAGGAGGTCACTCACCAAAACTCAAGATTCACATTAGGAAATAATCTTCCCACTCCCTCCCAATAAAATGAAGGAAGCAATCTTCCCAGGTGTTCCATATACCTTGTTTTCACACCTGGCAAGGTGTTAGAGCAAGTACTACTGTTAAAGCAGTTAAATGCATTCCCTTCTGCTTTAATACTGAAGGCAAGTATCATAGGGCCTTCCACTACTACTAATAAAGAAATTCTAACTTTGTTAGAAGTTAACAAATAAATAACAGGAAGCTAAGTGTTGTAACTCAGTTTGGCATATTTGAATAACACTAATTTAGAGTGCTGTGTGGAGATAAATGAAGTAATTCTGCTTTTTTCCCTAGCCAAGATAAAAAAGTAGCTTGCTCCCTTAACATCCAGTTATGCCACACAATCCATACACTAAAGTTAACCCTGTATTTCAAAATAACAGTATCAAAAGAAGATTACATACTCATCATCATCCTCATCTTCATCATCATCCTCATCATCTTCTGATAATTTTGGTTTTTTCTTTGAAAACAAAAATACGTTGAGTGTTGATACCATTTTGTGGCAATAAAGAGCAACTGTCCTTCAAAACAATTTGTGGCCTAATTACAGTACCATCTTCCATCAATTTAACAAAAACCCAGGAAAGTTACAGCTGCCAATTCCAAATGCCAATTCATTGACAGATTTACAGCATGCTCTGAGCATATAAACCTTTCCTCTACAGGACAGAGCTTCAATCAGCATTTCAACTCTTGCTGATATTTATCCCAGAATCTGCTCACACTCAGTTTACAGAGAGAATTTCAGAGTTTTTACTGCAGTGGGCAATTTCCACAAAAGTAGCAGTTACATTTTGCCCCTTCAGCAAAGCTTTGGAAAATAATTTGGAACTTAATTACACTTCCCTAACTTAGTACTTGCCAAGACCCAAGTACAATATAATCCTTTCCCACATATTAAGAGAATCATAGCAAGCCATCTAACTGCTTACTCACAGAGGCAGCATTGATACCAAACCAAAATAAAATTCTTCCAACAAGGTGACTGCAAGTCCATATACCTGCGGTGTTTTAGCTCCTCCTCCACTTGCTGGTCTCTTTGTTGAAGCATTCACAATTTTTGTATCATCTTCCTCCTCATCTGATTCTGGTTCTTCTTCTAATGCTGAATAAGTGAAGGCAAGGCATAAAATCCTCACATAATTTAACAACGGGTAAAGCAAGCTTAGTAGTAAGAAACAAACAGAAGAGCATCACCCACAACAGAACAGGCTTGGTCTTACTGAGGTGCATTGATTAGGAGAAAGTTTTCGACTAGTGACCAGCACTGAGATCAGAAACTTTTCCAGCTGACTGCATGCAGGTACTATACTGAAACCCAAAATAGGTGAACAACCAGTCATACACACTGGTTTTAACATTCATCACAGGCAAGAGGCCATAGAAACTTGAGTAAAATTTTCTCCATTCTTAAGGAGATATTTAAAACCTTGTAAAGATCAGTTTCAAAGAATTCTATAAAGAAGGCTAATCCTGGCTTAGTTTAGTTCATAGGCAGTCTTCACACACTCATCTGAGATGCCTACTGTGGGACACTAATGCCCACTTTCAAGGGCAGAACTTGTAACTCCCATTGCAAGGCTGACAAATGCCCCTTACCCATACAAAGCATATGGCAAGAAAAGGCATGCAAGCACTTCTCTGAAGTGCTGTGTCCTACAGCCACCTCATGCCTCCAAGGACTGTGAAAAATTCAGGGAGTTAGTATCAGAAAAAGCACTGCTAGAGCCATCAGCTACACACACCCCTGTAAGTTCTGCTGGTGCTGCCAGGTGAAAGATACAATGAGTAAACAGCCATACATACCTACGAGGTGCTGACCACTGATGTAAACAGGCCCCGAACCACATTTCAACCTCAACACCACGGGTGGTGTGATCTCAAAGCCCCCTAATGAAACCTGGGGGCAAAAGCATTGTTATTTAGTCAAATATTCTATGCAAAGTGTACTCAACAGACAGACCATTCAAATGAAAACAAGAACACCAACAGCTGTAGACTCCATGGCTAACACAGTTACTCCAAATTTCATCTGACAGAATATTCCGGAAGTGTTAAGAGTCAAACCTCAGTCAATAAATAGGGCACGAACAGGGTTTACTGCACACAATTTGTTCTAGTTAAAGCACACCAAAGCCAGAACAAATCACACTTGTTTTTTTTGGCAGCAATGCTAATTTGAACATTATCCATCCCACCTGCCACCAGCATAACGCAGTTCTACTTGTAGATCATGCAGAAAAATTAGATTTTGGGACCTGCAGAAATCGTAATTATTCTCATCCAAAGCTCAAAGAAAACAACACAGGCTACAGATGCATCTGCCTGTACATGCATACATTAGTATACATTGAGATAATATGCATAATTACCATCACTTTTTAAAAAATGCACAATATGAACAAGTGTGTTATCTCTAGATGACTAAAGTAACATACTAGGGACAGAAAGTAGGTTCATATTTACTACACATCAAAACTGACACTAGTCTTAGCACACTTACCACTGTTCAGTTTTACAAAAATTCAGCTGACCCAAGCCATTTTAACTAGTTTTTCTCACCTGACACCAAATTCACAATACATTTCCTCAAGTTCCTGTACTTACTGTAGGCTGCACTGACATTTTCAGGGATGCCAGTACTACTTTAGTAGGGTTGCCTTCATAGTCCAGTGCTTCTGCTTCTACAACATGTAATTCATCTTTGGCTCCAGCCCCTAAAGTAACCTGTGAAGTCAAGAACAGGGCACAATCTGAGCATCCTACAAAATATTTGTAAATCTTTTAAATTCCATTCACTGTTCTACATTAATTAGTACTGAAGTTTTCATTTCTGACTACTAACAATTCATCTCATTCCATGCCAAGCCTCCATCCCTCTTTCCTCACAACACTGGCACTTCCAAGGTGCAACTCCAGGCATGTGTTTTGATGACAGTGAAATCAGGCCTTTTGCTACTGGATCACTGCATTAAAATTGAGTCAGTGACAAATTCAGTCAGCCCTGAAGCTGGTCCAAGGAAAAGTAGTACAAACACATGCCAAGAGGAAAGGCAAAAACTAGCTCTTCTACAGAATCACAGCCTATACTCTTCCCCTTCTCATCACAATTTATCTGCCAATGGCTTCCCATTATCATGCTGCACTTTTTGCTTAGTCAACATTCACTGAGGAGTCAAGTCTAACAACAGCTCAGTTTAGCATTCTCATTTCTGCACATGCCTTCCACTTTATTTCACCATGGACTGAGAGCTACATTTCAAAACTCAAGTGCCTGGACTCCTTCCTCTGAGTCTGGCACTGTCTGAAGTTTCAAAATTCATAGCTGCAGGGAGGCAAATGAGGGAAGACATCACTCAGGCCTGAAATTCCAGTTCCCTGAACTCCTGGCCTCTGAGTCAGGACTATATGCAGAAGATGTGAAAACTAAGAATCCCTTGAAGTACAATTATTCCCAAGACCAATGCTCTGTGCTTCCTTTCTCAATACATATACAAAGAAAGCCTTCCACTCTCTGCAGAAGATGTGGGTGTAAACACTTCAGGCAGAGGCACACAACTCTCAAGTTTTCGTTTTCTAAGAGCTGAGATTTAAGGAGGTTACAATGGGGTCCAGGATAGATGTATCAGACTGAAGGTGAGGAAATAAGAGTATTGGATTTACTATTCCTGGCAAATTTTGTTAACTGCTAATTTAAAAAGGTGAAATTGCTGCTCTGATTTCACCTCTTAAATGGGTTGGCAAAAACACTGAATTGTTCAGCTGGTGAGACAAAAGTTTTAGAGCATGTCCTCCGCCCCCAGTTACTCCTGTCATTTGAACCAGTTCAAGAAATATTACAGCACTTACTATTTGTATTATTTCCTGTGTTTGGCAAGCATCCATTCACATGCTTTAACTTCTACACTGAAGGAATGCACTGATTAAAGGGGTAATGAAGTAGTGAACATTCCTCTCTGTTCTCAGCTATCATCAGTAAGACATTTACAGAAACTCTCATACCACTTTCTACCCCTACATGCATTAATATTCTTTTACCCCTTTTCTCCCCATCCTTCTGTACCTCATGCCCAAGTGCAGTGCCACATTTGTATCTTAATGGGCAGTGTCAGCCAGCCTTTACACAACCAGGCATCTATCAGGTGCACGGATCAGCCACCAGGTACTCGCTACCTTCACACCGGATCTTTCATCAAGTCCTTTCTCTGTTACCAAGGAATTTTCTGTTTGTAGCCATATCCAAGGCCTTCTAAGTCTCTTACACATTTCCAGTTTGCTATTTGTTGTTTTACCCCCCTTTTCAGCTGTGTGTCATCTCTTCCCTTTCAAAAGGCAGGTTACTGACTTAAGACTTTTTTTGCCCCCCACAACTCTAGCAACAAAGTAGAGCCATGGATCCAACCTGCTTCATCTCCCACACAGTATTTAACATCAGAAGAGATGCTACAGGTAATATAAAAAAACCACTTTGGATAAAACTATACAGCTCAAATATCTTTTAGTGACTAATTCCATCTGCATGACAAACATTCAGATACAAGAACTTTGTGTACAGACTTGTCCTATACACACTTTACTGTCATATTCTTTCATCAAAAGAAATTGTATTAAGAACAAATTACTCATTTCAAGTCCAGGCTGTAATTTTCATAATATACAAGGACTGAAGACACATGACTCACATAACTAGAAGTGCTTTAAGGAACACTATATTTGGAGAGCATTATTATGCAAGTCAGCTGTAGGAAGCAATTCTGCTATAGGAATAAGAGCTTCCAGGTATCACCAAAACACTGCTTTGTATTTAAATAAACACAACAATAAGCAGTAGAGATGCTACAGCTCTTTAATTTCTTGTCCATGAAGCTGGGGCATACTGATGTTCTCCTACCCAAAAGCAACATGCTCAGTACAGAGCAAAGGCGTTGAAATACCATGTCTGGCTTGTGAGGCACCAGAGAGATCTAAGGACTTTGAAGAACTCTCAGTGTACAGATCCCAATTCCCAGGATCAAGAGAAATCTGTGAGATGAATTACCTTGGAATGGAAGATGGGTTTTCCTCAGAGAAAATAAACCAAGGACAGCAAATCAAAACATAAGCCTTCCTCCCTAATACCTACTTAGCTGCTTCTGGGTGAACTGATTTAATCTTTCCCAGCCTTGCATTGCTTGCTGTAATGGATACTTTTTTCAATACAGTAAATATTTGAAACGACATGATATGATCCACTCACATTAAAAGAAGATTATTTTTAACATAAAATCAGTTACCACTAAAAGAGTACAGTTCGGTGAAACATATGACACTTAAAATGAGAAATTAAAGACCAAACAATACTTGCCGTTCTCAGAGACAACTGGTGCTCATTTTCTTCATCATCTACTTTGAACTGATACTCCTTATCTGCTTTAAGTTCACAGCCTGTAAAAAGGCAATTTAAGCATAAGCCTACTATTTTACTTAAAACGCAAGTATTTACTAAATACTTCTTTTCAGCTTGCCGCTTCCAGGCCTTGTACTTGCACAGCGAACCAGCAGCACTCGGGGCTCGCAGGCAGAGGAACACGTGGGGTGGGGAAAACCCCAGGCGAGCCCGCAGCTCCCCGCATGGCCCGTTCCAGCCCATCCGCTTTAAGACCACCCCCGCCCAGCTTCCCCCGCGCTGCCCGGGCCGACGCCACCACCGAAGGAGC